>JASVEC010000021.1:610000-896377 GCA_030770535.1 Batkoa obscura | reverse complement strand
TTAAGCAAACATACTCAACATGGTTTTAAACTATTTTATTATAATTTATACTGTAAGTTAGCTGAATTTCTATTAAATTTAATAAGAATTCTCAGATTAGCAAGGTTTTTACTAATATAACCTACATATTGATATTAATCAAAGTTGTAGTATATAAATAAATATTTTTATGAAACTCCATTCAGAAATATTTATTGTTGACTGCTTTATAACCAATATTACATATTTGCTATTAAATGATTAAATAGTTTATTTTAATATCACAATTACATTATTAATATATTACTAAGTTAATAAATAACTGGATAGTAAGAAGTGATTAGTCCCAAAGCTATGATTAGCCATCTTTATATAATACAAGCAATACAATGATAGTCTTTACTTATTATGACTACTTACTTTTCAACTATTTATTAACTTAGTTATTTATAGTTTAAATAATATTAATGTTTAATGATTAGTTTCTATTATTTAATAGGACACTTGCTTTACCAAACATTGAACTTTTAAATTTTCTGTTGTTTTTATAAGGTAAACTGTGTGAAAGTTAATGTACAGTAGTTAGAGTTAAAAGCAGTTTTTGCTTGATTAACTAGTCGTAAGTCGAGAGGTCTTAGTTTATGTAACTAAGATAGACTTGAATTATGAAGAATAACATTTAATAGGCTACGGATTATGTAAGATAAATAGAATAGATGATGCTATTATAAAATCTATATAAAGTATTATCGAAAAGATCTAATGGCTTTATTAAAAGTACAATACCAGGGAATAGTTCAATCAAAAAGCCTGAGATTATCATGCTGAAGAGTCCCCTTTGCACTTCAATTCGAAAACTATATATGGGTATCTATCTTTATATTTAAGAATTTTGCTAATAATTTTTCCGCTTAAATAGTGCTTAAAAGATGGAAAAAATAATGAAGCCAAAAAAAATACCCCCATATAAAGTACACGATAGTAGTTATTCCTTACTATAAGCCACTAATTATAGATATCAAAAGAGGAGATAACGCCTTTTAATTAGATGATAAAAACCCTTATAATAAATCAAAATAAGGATCTCTGAATTGATTGTCCCACATGTAAATCATAGCCAAGTTGATTACAAAACTGTAACTAGTTTTATAAACAAGTTAAATGATTAGCATGCTATGACTAATCCTAGAGCTGATAAAGCAATATTTCACAGCTGGGGTTAATCTTTTGGTTTATATTTTTTATAAACTTTATAACTTTAATCAAAATTATATCGTTTTTATTTATTTATCAGATATTGGATATTAATACAGTCTATTATTATGTTTAATAGAATGTAAATACTTTTTGATACCTTGTATTTTGTAAAATATTGCTTTGCCAGCTCCATGGTTGATCGTAGCATAATAACTATTTAACTTGTTGTGTTCTCAAGTTCAGAGACAATCAATCCCACGCTCTTATTTTGGTTTAATATGAGAACACAACAGCTTAGGTGACTACTATGCTATAGTTAGCTATGGGGCTGACAAATTGATATTTTGCATTAAAAATAAAAATCTCAACCTTTAAAATTAATTGATTAACATTTGGGGCTGTCCTAATTGGTTTCAGAATCTACTTAGAAATTAATCCAAATTTAAAATTCCAAGTTTGTGTTCAATATAACGGTTAAATCTAAAAAGCCTAAAATTAAATGTCTCTATTTAAAACTTATTTTAATTGTTTCCTTTTCTTGAATAGCTAATTTTCCTAACTATATATTTTATGTTAGTTCTGTTAGATATTTAACAGATATATAATATATAACTATATGATTATATAATTATATAAATACAGTTATTTGACTTTATTTTTTGTTGAAATAAAAATAAAATGCAAACTTTCATAACTAAACTTCGAAATGGAATTTTTGAAAACTTCAATACAATAGGGAGGAGTACACAATATAAACATTGTAATTCATTTACATCAATTTTAAGAGCTACTTATAACAACCCAAGGTTTATGGAATTTTATAATAAAACAAAACAAAGAAAAGATATATTATCAAAGTTTACTATCGATAATAATAAACTTAATCAAGTAATGTATAAAATTAGTGCTTTAAGGGAAACAGGAAACAAAAACCAGCAAGTAGCGTTATTATCAACTATAGCTTCAGTATATTCTTTTGATGAATGTAAGAGTTTTGGGTTTAATATAAATAGAAATCAATATGATTATTCAAAAACAAGTAATAATAATAAAATATCAACATTAAAACCTATTATTAAAAATACAAAAAAAATTAAAGATGACCAAATTGAAACTATCATACAATATTTACTAAATGATTCAACTATTTCATCAAGATTTAATAAAAAAAATAACGATAGTAAATATTCATCAGATAATATATATATATTAAATAAAAGTAGAAGAATGATCTAAGAGATAAAGCAGTAGCTAGGTCAACGTTCTTTAAATATATACCAACTAATTTCAAAAATCCAGCAAGAAAAACGGATCTATGTAATATATGTACCCAGTATACAGTTAGAAAAAAGTTATTTGAAAATAAAATAAATACAGCAAAAAACAAAGCAGAGATAAAAGAAATTTTCAACGAAGAAGAAAAATTATACAAATTACATAAATTCTGTGTTGATACTCAAAAAAACACATTTAATGAAACTATCAAAAAATTAAATAACAAAAGTTGTATAATAGTTTTAGATTTTAAACAAAATATGGAAATAGGGACAAGACCAGATTCAATAAATCTAGATCATTATAATAAACAAGCTATATCAGTATTAGGTTTTGGTGTATTATATTTAAAAGATGATAAAACAATAGCCAAAGTTTACTTTGATTATTTATCTGAAATATTGAATCATGATTCAGCATATGCAGGAGATTGTTTAATCGATTTAATCTCTACAGAGCTTCTATTTAAAAAGTTTACAAAAATTAATATATGGGCAGATACAGGAAATCATTTTAGATTCCAAGAGTTTCTACACTATATGTTTAAAGAAATTCATAAAATAAATAGTAGTTTGAATGTCAATCTTAATTTTTTTGCTGAGCATCATGGAAAAAGTATAGTTGATGGACATTTTGGAAACCTTTCAAAATGGAAAAGTAGTTTTGAAGTGTTAGGTAAAATAGAAGATATCGATCAATTAATTTCAAGATTTGAGGCTTTTATTTGCGAGCATAATAAAATTAATAACTCGACTGTTAATAATGGGAAAACAGATATAATTTTTAAAAAGTATAAAAGAAACAAAAATACAAAAAGAATAATAGAGATGCAAGGCATTAAGAAGTATTTACACTTTATTAAACATAACAATAAACTACATTGTTATCCAGTATCTGATACATCAAAAAAAAGCGATATAGTCCCAATTAAAGTTATAGAGTCTATAGAAAACAGAAAAATTAAAAGATCGATCCCAGCTTACCTTACAAAGATAACAGAGAATTTAAAAATTTCGATATTTACTAAGCAAGTAAGTAGTTTGTTGAATGATAGAAATAGATTGTTAAATGTTAGGATTACTTAAGTTATTAATAGCTAAGTTAATAAATAGTCAAAGAACAAGTAACTGTAATAATATGTAAAAACTATTATTACTTGTACTATCTAGGGATGGTTAATTATAGTTTTGGGGCTGACCATTCCCTCCCATGCAGCTATTTATTAACTTGGCAATATATTAATAATGTAATTATAACATTAAAATAGTTTATTTATTTGATAATAAATCTACAATGTTGGTTATAAAGCAGTTGATAATAAATATTTCTCAATTAAGCTTTATAAGAACATGTATTTAAGATCTAGTAGAAATTCAACTAACTTACAGTATGAGCTATAATAGAATGATTTAGAACTGTGTTTGGGTACTTTTGTTTTAATAAAAGATGTGATTTTATAGAATTTTAAGCGAAGTTTTTAAAATACAAAATTTTTCAAAAATTGGATAAAATAATGAAACTAATTCAGACAACCCCATTTGTTATTTTATTTGATGCTTTAAAGCTATTTTTTTATTGTAAAAGATTTTTAAAATGTTTAATAAAAAAATTAGGATCAATATTTAAACTGTCATTTGTTTTATAGTTTTTTTAAATGTATAATGTAAAAACTTTCGAGATTTAAAATAGTTTCCTGTATTTGCCTATATATTAATTTTTATAAACTTTTTAAATAAAAATTCTTTAGATACTAAATTAATTAAGCAATTTTTTACAGATGTTAAATTATAACTTAATGTTTTAAAGAAATGACTAAAATAAATAAAGTTTATTATTTTGTTATTTTTTGAATATAGAACAAAATTTAATACTAATATAGCTTATTTATTATAATGGGTTAAATTTACTAAATCTAGTACTATTTCTATCTCTATATTTTGTTTAAAATTTAAAGTTACTATTTGATTTTTGTTATTTGATTTTTGTTATTTGATTTTCTAATAGCTTTATTGAACATGTTTTTAAGTATTAGTATAAAATTTGTATATTTTGTATAGCTCTTTTTTATTGAAAGATTTTTTTATGTTTGTTTTGTTTTTTATTACTGTATTTATTTTATTTTTGAATAATTTTCTTCTGATTATATTAAGCACATATTATGTAATCTGATTTTCTTACTATATATTTAAAATTACTTACTAATTATTCAAAAATTATTAACCTAACTATTGCTTTATCTTTTAAAATATTTTAATATTTAATATTTTTATTAAATTTTAATAAAATAGTTAAATTTTTAAGTAAATATTATACAGTGATTTTAATTTGCTTATTTTTGATTTTTTGATATTTTTAATCATAATTTATAATATCATTATTTTATTATTATTAATTATTTCTAAATAATCATGTTGATTCTTACTTATGGGGGTGTTTTTTTTGGCTTCATTACTTTTTCCATCTTTTAAGTGCTATTTGAGTAGAAAAGCTATCAGCAAAATTATTAAACACAAAAACACATCCCCTTATGTTGAATCTAAAACTTTTATATTTTTCAAGAAATATACTGAGACTATAGTTGATGATAATGCTACTTGTAGGTTTTTCCTTCCTGTTCCCTTTAAAGTAATAATTTTCATGTATTCCCTGATTAAGTTTATTACTATCAATAGTGAATTTTAATAATGTAATGTTTGTTTTTTTTGTATTATAAAATTCAATATTTTATTATGGACAGTGTTATATATTTTACACATATTATGTAGATATTAAGGCCATCAAAATGTCGAATGAAATTTGAAAAAAGTTTGAAAAAATAAATTTGACACTTTAACATACTTAAGTTTTTTATTATAGAATTAACATGAAATTTGAATATAACAAAATAGGGATATTTGTTATTGAATTTTATTACTTTGAATTTCTTCCATTTGTTTTTTATAATATTATAATACTATAAAAACACCTGTATTATCCACTTCATTTTTTTTGTTTTTTTAAAAGGTATGCGAACTGGTTTCGACTGATTGTATAAATTAAAGTATTCAGGGTTACAATGAGATATCAAAGCTTTTAATTCAAGATAAATTTACAAATGCTATCTTGTACTCTAATATAGGTAGTAATTCGATCGCGCTATCCAAATTTACCTTGAATAGCATCAACTTGGTTCAACTCAATATCGTTCAAATATTTGGTGGATCGAGCGTTTGTTGGGAATCAATGGGAGTAACTTCAGTGGAATCAATTAGCAATTATTCTGGTAAAGAGATATATGAAATCTTTTTTAAGGAATTGGAAACAATGGTATATTGTAGTGAGGTCGCTTTCCAAACACTTGGTTTATTATTCAATAATAAGTTACTACCAAATTCTGGTTTAATATTTTTTTAAATATAAGAGTTATCTTATTTAACTGATAATTATATATCAAAGATACCGTCAACTGGTGTTATTCTTTTAATTTGCTTTAATAAATTAACACTACTATCATCTTTGGTACTTTGATTAATATTTAATTTTAACAAGGCACTTAATGTCTATGAATACAATGCTCACTTACAAGGACTTTATTACCTATCAATTTAAGTGATTCAATTAAGAAGTAGCATTGAAGAAGACACTTAAGGTACCTATAGCATGACTTGGATGCTTAGTTCCATTATTCCCATCATTTTGGCTTAAGCTATAATGTATAATAGCAGTTACAATATCATGATGTTCTGCTAAGCTCCCTACCATAATTTTAATTGGTTCTATGTCTTTTAATACCCATGTTCCACTTTATATATATCAATGAGAGAAAGTTTGGAGCACAGTTCAAGGATGTAATCAAATCAAAATAATTATTTCTATTTACATCATTATATTAGTAAGATTTTTTATTTACACTATCAATATTAAGATTTTAATATTAATAAATATTTAGTCGAATATAAAATACTTACCTTAAGTTTTAGATAAAAATGCCCATCGAGTTTGTATGCTAAGTTTGATCTATTTGTTATTATTAAAGTATAGCGAGTAATAGCTTACCAAAAAAGATGACTTGAGTAATAGATATACGGTATAGGATCATCTTATACATTTAGGTTTAATTTAACCGGTAGGAAATTAGTTTATAGTTATAAATTGTTTGATCTTAGATATATAAAATAAACAAATGTATTTCAAATTAGTATGATAAAACGGTTAATCTTACTATCACTATTAAATGAGTTTTGACTGATTTTGTTGTATTTTCTAGATGTCCAATCTTCAAACACAATATAAAGTAAGAAGCTAAAATCACATCTATTTTAACAGACTATTGGAGGATATTTATAGTCTATTCTACAAAGATATCTGTATTTTATTTACTTTTCTGATTTATATTAATAAATCAGCTTCTATAAAAATAGTGAAATTTCTAAAACATGTTAGTTATGTCAATGTTTAATATGTTTTTTTAGTATAATAACATAAAATTAATTAATTTGATTAGTAATGGTTTGTAAACTTTATTATATTAAAACCAAAAATTTAAAAAAACTGGAAACCTACTTCAAGTGTAAATCGTAGATAGTAAAATACTTTACATTCGCTAACTTGTTAAACAAATTAAATTAATATAAACTAAAAATAGAAGCCCAGACTTTAAAAAATTTAATATAACTTATATAGCTAACTAGATATTTTGTTAGATGTTTTTATAAACCTTGCTCATGAATCAATTTATAAATTAAAAAAATTCTGAAAATTGTTATTTAGAAAAACTATACTATTTTTGCTAAAGGACATTTAAATGTTAAAAGTACAATAGGAGTGATATAAAAATATTGTTACAATAAATTACTTTAAATCCAATGTTGAACTGTTTTTTGGGCATAATTATTTAAAAGTATTGATTAAACATGAATACCGAATGTAGTTGCTTTTTTGAGAAATTTTAATCTAGATAAATGCTTCTTCAATATTTAACCAGTAACAATTTTAAATTTTATGCTGAATGGAAAATATATAACAATAAAATAAAAATATTTTCATAAAATTTATGTAATTATGTAATTTATATAAAAGTTTTTGTTCACTTTTGAAGTAATTTAGATCTAAAACATTCACTAACTGAGCCCTTAAATAAAAAGTATAGTCGTGATTTTATCTGTAAATCTTAGAGTTAGAACTCTAAAGTATATTACCTTGGAAAGAGAAAAATTCATATGGCTATAATTTTCAGCAACATAGTGCTTAATGCCCACCATTTTTCAGTATTAAAATTCAGTAGACGCATTTTCAAAGATTATAAAATACGCTAAAAATAAAAACATTTAACGAAGCTACAATAGTTAGAAACTTACTCATCAAAATAGTTAGTGCTGAATTAAAGGCTAGATAGTAATGATATAAGGCTAAAATGAAAGAGCTTAAAGGGCATAAAATACAATATTCATTTTTATAAAATATAGAATTAAAATTAGGAAATTCAACCCTGGAAACCATGTACAATTTTAATTGGTTAAGAAAACTCCAATTACCACTCTCAGTGACGCGTAGTAAATTGTAAAATTTTTATCGGACAAATTTTACAACTACTTTTTTTCCAAAAAAATCATATAAACTTTTTCCAACAAAAAACTTTTTAAATACAGAAAAAAAACATGGAAGAAGAGAGTACCAAATCACCTATTGATATAGGGAGTCCGATTTCAAGTGAAGTGGTAGTAGATCTTAATAATTATGATTGTCAAATTTTAATTGATTTTATCTGTCAATTACTGCCATTAACTTTAGACTCAAAACAAGCGGATATTGAAACTTCTCTATTAGAGTTTCCAGAAACTATTGAAAATTGTTTGAAGTTTTCAACGGACCCTCAAACTTCAGTAATGTATATATTGAAAGAAAAATTAGGTTTAGACGCTTCAGGTACTTTTTGCTCTTTATTTTTTATTCTTTTAAACAAAAATACTTACAATCTTAATTAGATGAAACCTCTGGCTTTTTATATTCCCTTAAACTTGAAGTGGAATATCGTACTGGTATAGTTGCTTGTATTGCTTTAATTAAAAGGGTATCTGTATTAGACCAAACTAAACCACTTCAAAACCAGATTCAATTTATTAATTTACCTGGCCCAAATTCCGACTCTATTTCACCTTATGAAGCACTTCATGCTTATATTCATCATGCAGTCAGTCCTTATTTCAATGCATTTACAAATGCTAAGTTAGGAACTTCAACAGATATTCAAGCTAATAAAAGGGATGAAAGCTCAACTATGGGAGTACCAGCAGCCAAGAAAAAAATTGCCGAACTTGAACTTTCTTTATTACATCTTCAACAAAATGTTGAGATACCCGATATAACTTTAGTGATTCATCCAGTGATTCAAAAAGCAGTTGAAGAAAATTTGAATAAAGGTCAAAGAGTTACTGTAGATACTATTGATGGTAAACTACTTCAAGATTCCTCATTTTTAAATGCACTTCAAGCCGATGTCAATCGTTGGATTAAAGAAATTCAAAAAGTCACCAAACTTACTAGAGACCCTTCGACTGGTTCCGCACTTCAAGAAATTAATTTTTGGCTAAGTATGGAAAGAGCTTTAGATCGTATTGATGTGGAGCTTAGAAGCGATGCTATCATTCTTACCTTGGAAATTCTTAAACATGCTAAACGTTTCCATGCTACTGTTAGTTTCCATGCTGATACTGGACTTCAAGAAGCTTTAGAAACTGTATTGAAGTATAATACCATTATGAAAGATTTTCCTATTAGTGATCTTTTATCAGCTCCAGATGTAGATCGTTTAACAGATGCTTTTGTTCAAGTACATTCTCATTTACATAAAAAATTGAGAAATTCGTCTTATCCCATTCGTCGTTCGATTGCCTTTATGGAAGCTATCTCCAGAGATTTAACTCAACAATTAACCAAAATTTTAAATACACGTCGGTTGATGTATATTGATTACCATGAATTCGATTCAATTATGCGTAGTGTTGAACGCTTATTTTCCAATTGGGAAGATTTAGCCAGAGAATATTCAACCTTAGCTAGAGATCTTACTAGAAAACGTGGTGAAAAGTTTTTCTATTTTAAATTAGAACCAGCTCATCAAAAACTTCAAGAAAGATTATCATTTATTCAATTATTTAGAAAACAACACGATCAACTTCAATCTACTATTGATAAGGTAATGGCAAGACCATCTCAAAATAGAAAGGGATCTAATGAAGCTGATAATGTCACTGTAAGTGATTTAAATGCGGTTGAGGAGGTAAGATTAGCTTATGAAAATATCAAACATATCGATATATTAGATATTACGCCCGAAGGAACTGAAGTTTGGGTTGTTGCTGAAACCAATTATAATGAAAAGATATCTCGAGTTGAAAATCAAATCATTATTAAATTACGTAATTTACTTGGTGCTGCTAAAAATGCTAATGAAATGTTTCGAGTGTTTTCAAAATTTAATGCTTTATTTGTACGTCCCAAAATTCGTGGTGCTATTCAAGAATATCAAACTCAATTAATTGAAAGTGTTAAAAAAGATATCCAAGCTTTACATGAGAAATTTAAAGTTCAATATAGAAATTCTCAAGCCCATCACATGAGTCAATTACGTGATATTCCACCCATTTCAGGTACTATTATTTGGGTCAAACAAATCGATCGTCAATTATCTATGTATATGAAGAGAGTAGAGGATGTGTTAGGGAAAGGATGGGAGATGTATGCAGATGGTCAAAAGTTAGAATCAGAAAGTTCTAGTTTTAAAAAGAAATTAAATACAAGACAAATCTTTGAAATGTGGCAAGATGAAATAGCATCAAGAAATCATAAAATTTCTGGTAACATCTTTTCTGTTATTCGAAATCGTGCTCAAAACAATTCGTATTCTCTTGCTATTAACTTTGATAACCAAATTATTACTTTATTTAAAGAATGTCGTAATTTATTATGGCTTGGTTTTAAAGTACCTTATACTATTCGTAATTTAGCTAGTGATGTGAAACGTATCTATCCATTTGCCATTAGTTTAATTGAATCCGTAAGAACTTATACACAAGTAGTTGATAAATATGAGAGTCATCCAGAAGTATCTATGCTTGTTGCTTCTTATTATAAAGAAGTACAAGATTTAATTACACAAGGTATAGCTTTACGTTGGGATTATTTAGTTAATCAATATGACAATCGCATTGTATTCTCAGGTGGTGAATTTGCTCACTCAGAAACACGCCATAATGATTTTATTCAAGATTTTTCTAGTTTAATATTTACTTTTCAAACTAAAATGGATGCAGTTTTAAAAATTGATAATGAAATTAAAGAGATTCTCAATTCGTTACAAAGCTGTCCATTTACTCATGAAGATTTGTTATCTAATTTAAAATTAATTCAAAAAATAATTGACCAATTAAATTTTGAATCCTATAGTAATTTAGATCAATGGGTAGAGTATTTAGATACTCAAGTTAAAGACGTTTTGTTGATCCGATTACAAAAAGCATTACGTGCTTGGACTAATGCTTTTTTGAAGATTAATGATTCTAATAATAACAATTCATTAGAATCTAAATCTTTATTAACAATCAAACGTAGAAATTTAGATAAATCAATTAATGCAAATGATAAAGAAGCCAACCAAAAGATAGAATATCAACCTAATATTCAATCTCTAATTCATGAAATTTTAATTCGTGATCAAATTATGCATTTAGATCCACCTATTGAAGATGCACGTGAAAACTGGTATAAACAATTATCCAATTGGATATCAATTGTATGTTCTTTACCTAAACTACAGAGTTCTCGTTATGAATTTAATATTGGTGAAGAATCTGAAGATCCAAGGGATCTAACTTATATGTCTATTATTAAAGATTTAGATGATGATGCATTAACTTCAGCTTATGAAAAGATTGAAAGTAAAATTAAAGAAGTTTCTGACTATGTTAAAATTTGGTTACAATATCAATCACTCTGGGATTTAGAACCAGAGATTGTTTATACTAAACTTGGGGATGATTTATTTCAATGGCAACAAATTTTAATTGAAATTAAAAAAGCAAGAGCAACTTTTGATAATTCGGAAACTGAAAAGAATTTTGGACCAATTATTGTAGATTATGAACAAGTTCAAAGTAAAGTCAATTCCAAATATGATTCTTGGCAAAAGGAAATCTTAAAAGAATTTGGTATTAAACTTGGTAATTCAATGAAAGAATTTAATGTACAAGTATCAAAAGCACGTGCTGGTTTAGAAAGGTTTTCATTAGATACTAATGCCACTTCCGAAGTAGTTACTTTTATTACTTTTGTTGAAGATATCAAATTAAAAGTAGAACAATGGAGTGCTGATATTGAACTTTATAGACATGGACAAAAAACATTGGAACGTCAAAGGTATCAATTTCCATCGGATTGGTTATATGTTGATCAAGTGGAAGGAGAATGGAGTGCCTTTAATGAAATTTTAGCACGTAAAAATAATTCAATTCAAGAACAAGTAGCTGGATTACAAATGAAAATTATTGCTCAAGATAAAATTGTTGAGGATAAAATTACTAATTTAATTACTGAATGGAATAAAGATATACCTAAAGCAGGAGATATTAAACCAGATATTGCCATTAACACATTAAATATATTTGAAGGTCGTCTTACTCGATTAAAAGAAGAATATGATCAAGTTTATTCAGCAAAGAAGGCATTAAAATTAGATGTTACTTTAAATGATCGATTAAGTCCAGTACTAGAAGAACTTGGTGATCTTAAATCTGTATGGAATGCATTAACTGGTATCTGGCAATCTATTTATATGTTACGTGATAATACTTGGGCTTCTGTTGTTCCTAGAAAAATTCGATTACAAATTGAAGAATGTGTCTCTGAAGCCAGAAAATTACCACCCAGAATTCATCAATATCCAGCTTATAGTTATATAATTGATTTATTAAATAGTTATTTAAAAGTTAATACTATATTAACTGAGTTAAAATCGGATGCTTTACGTGAACGTCACTGGAGACAATTATTCAAACAACTTGATTGTGAAGGTAAATTCTTTTTATCAGAAATGACTTTAGGTAATATTTGGGATATGGATTTGGATAAGAATGAAGTTATTGCTAGAGAAATTATAATAGTTGCTCAAGGAGAAATGGCTTTAGAAGAATTTATTAAACAAGTCAAAGAAACATGGAGTAGTTATACATTAGAATTGGTAAATTATCAAAATAAATGTCGATTAATCAAAGGATGGGATGATATGATGACAAAATGTAGTGAAAATTTAAATTCATTAACAGCTATGAAAATGTCTCCTTATTATAAAGTGTTTGAAGAAGAAGCTTCAGCTTGGGAAGATAAATTAAATCGAATTTATGTACTTTTCTTTGATGTTTGGATTGATGTACAACGTCAATGGGTTTATCTTGAAGGTATATTTTCAGGTTCAGCAGATATTAAACACTTATTACCAATGGAAACTTCAAGATTTCAAAATATTAATGCCGAATTTTTAACAGCTATGAAGAAAGTGTATAAGTCTCCTTTTGTTTTAGATGTATTAAATATACCAAATATTCAAAAATCATTAGAGAGATTAAAAGATTTATTAAGTAAAATTCAAAAGGCATTGGGTGAGTATTTAGAAAAAGAAAGATCTTCTTTCCCACGATTTTATTTTGTAGGTGATGAAGATTTATTAGAAATTATTGGAAATAGTAAAGATATATTGAGAATTCAAAAACATTTTAAAAAAATGTTTGCTGGTATTAATAATATACTATTAAACGAAGATACAAGTATTATTATTGGTATGGCATCAAAAGATGGAGAAGAAGTATTATTTAAAAAACCAATCATATTAAAAGAAAATCCAAGAATTAATGATTGGTTAACAATGATTGAAAGTGAAATGAAAGTTTCATTGGCTTTGTTATTAGATGATGCTATCAAAGAATTATCTACAGTTTATTTAGCAGATAATTTAAATAATGAGTTGTTTATGCAATGGATTAATAAATATCCAGCTCAATTAGTTGTACTTGCTTCTCAAGCTATTTGGACTCAAACAATCGAAGATGGCTTTATTACTTCAAAAAATGATAAATTAGATTTAACTCATTTTGATTCAGCATTAAACAAAGTAGAAAGAGGATTGATTACATTAGCAGATGCTGTTTTAACAGATTTAGTAGTAACTCAACGACGTAAATGTGAACATTTAATTACTGAATTAGTTCATCAAAGGGATGTAATTCGATTATTAATCAAAAACAAAGTCATTAACAATAAAGATTTCAATTGGTTATACCAAATGCGATTCTATTATAATTCGACTATACAAGAGCCATTACATCGATTAAATATTCAAATGGCCAATGCTAATTTCTACTATGGCTATGAATATTTAGGTATTCCAGATCGATTAGTGCAAACCCCATTAACAGATCGTTGCTATTTAACATTAACGCAAGCTTTAGAAGCTAGATTAGGTGGTTCTCCTTTTGGACCAGCAGGTACAGGAAAAACAGAATCTGTTAAAGCATTAGGAGTCCAATTAGGTAGATTTGTTTTAGTATTTTGTTGCGATGAAAATTTTGATTTCCAAGCCATGGGAAGGATTTTTATTGGATTATGTCAAGTGGGTGCTTGGGGTTGTTTTGATGAATTCAATAGATTAGAAGAAAAAATATTATCAGCTGTATCTCAACAAATTCAATCTATTCAACTTGGACTTAAAAAACTACAAGAAAATCCAAAACAAACAATTGATTTAGTTGGAAAAAATGTAAAAATTCATGGAGATACAGGTATTTTTATTACAATGAATCCAGGATATGCAGGTCGTTCTAATTTACCTGATAATCTTAAAAAATTATTCCGTTCAATGGCTATGACAAAACCAGATAGAGAATTAATTGCTCAAGTTATGTTATATAGTCAGGGTTTTAATTCTGCTGAATTATTGGCTTCTAAAGTAGTTCCATTATTTGTTTTATGTGCTGAACAATTATCACCTCAATCTCATTATGATTTTGGTTTACGTGCCTTAAAAAGTGTATTAGTTAGTGCTGGTAATTTAAAACGTAATCGTTTACAAAAGATTCGAGATAGTATTAAAAATAATGAAGAACAAAGTACAGATGATACTTTTTCTAAAGGAAGCACTGAACAAGAAATATTAATTCAAAGTGTACGTGAAACTTTAGTACCTAAATTAGTATCTGAAGATATACCATTATTAAAAAGTTTGATGACGGATGTATTCCCAGGTGTTGAATATGCTCCAGTTGATTTAGATAAATTAAAAGAAAGTATTATTAGTATTTGTAAAGAACGTAATTTAGTAGATGAACCTAATTGGATGGAAAAAATCATTCAATTATATCAAATTCAAAATATTCATCATGGTTTAATGATGGTTGGTCCATCTGGTTCAGGTAAATCTGTAGCATGGCGCACCTTATTGGCAGCATTAGAAAAAGTAGATAATATTGAAGGAGTGTCTTATGTAATTGATCCTAAAGCAATGTCAAAAGAAGCACTTTATGGTTCATTAGATCAAACAACTAGAGAATGGAGTGACGGGTTGTTTACACATATACTAAGAAAAATTATTGATAATATGCGTGGAGAAAGTGGCAAAAGACATTGGATTATATTTGATGGAGATGTTGATCCAGAATGGGTAGAAAATTTAAATTCAGTATTAGATGATAATCGGTTATTGACATTACCAAATGGAGAAAGATTAAGTTTGCCTTCCAATGTACGTATTATGTTTGAAGTAGAAGATTTACGCCAAGCTACTTTAGCTACAGTTAGTCGATGTGGTATGGTTTGGTATTCAGAGGATGTTGTTAGTTTAAATATGATCTATAAAGAATATTTGAATAAATTAAAAACTCAAATATTAGCTGAATCAGAAGAGGATTTGGCTAATATCAAAGGCACTGAAAATGAGTCCTTAGCTCTTTCAACTCAACAACAATGTGCTACTATATTAGCTCCTTTCTTTACAGAAGATGCTTTAGTTACAAAAACACTTAATTTTGCATTTACTATCAATCATATTATGGATTTTACTCGTATGAGAGTATTAACTACTTTGTTTTCATTATTGAACAAAGTTGTTAGAAATATTATTGATTTCAATTTACAGGGTTTAGAAAGTGCCTTAACAACAGACGTATTAGAAAGTTATATTCAACGTAAACTTGTATTAGCATTAATTTGGAGTTTTTCAGGGGATACTAAGTTAGATATTCGTGCTGAATTAGGAGAATTTATTCGGGGTATTACAACTATTGAATTACCTGCCTTTGCACCCAACTCATCCATCATTGATTATGATGTCACATTACCAGATAATGAATGGGTCTCTTGGGAGGGTAAAGTGCCAGTAATAGATATTGAAACACACACAGTTGCTGAAGCAGATGTGGTTATACCAACTGTAGATACAATTCGTCATGAAGAAGTATTATATTCTTGGTTATCTGAACATAAACCATTGATGTTATGTGGACCACCTGGTTCTGGTAAAACTATGACATTATTTAGTGCTTTACGCAAATTACCTGATATGGAAGTAGTGGGTCTCAATTTTTCTAGTGCCACTACACCGGAATTAATAATGAAAACTTTTGAACAATACTGTGAATATAGAAAGACACCCAACGGTGTATTACTTTCCCCTACAATGATTGGCCGTTGGTTAGTTATCTTTTGTGATGAAATTAATTTACCCTCCACAGATAAATATGGTACACAGCGCGTTATCTCGTTTTTAAGACAATTAATTGAACATGGTGGTTTTTGGAGGACAGCTGATAAAAGTTGGGTTACTTTAGAACGCATTCAGTTTGTTGGTGCTTGTAATCCACCTACGGATCCAGGTCGTGTACCATTGAGTCATCGATTCTTGAGACATGCACCATTGGTTATGGTAGATTATCCAGGTGAATTATCATTAAAGCAAATTTATGGCACATTCTCAAGAGCTATGCTTAAAATGATACCAGATTTAAGAGGCTATTCCGATAATTTAACTTCAGCTATGGTAGATGTTTATTTAGCTTCTCAAAAGAGATTTACTCCAGATATTCAAGCCCATTATATTTATTCACCACGTGAATTAACGCGTTGGATGAGGGGTATCTTTGAAGCTATGAAACCATTAGATAGTTTAAGTGTAGAAGAATTAGTACGTATTTGGGCACATGAGGCTTTAAGATTATTTCAAGATCGATTGGTTAATGAAGACGAAAGGAAATGGACCGATGATTTAATTGATGAAGTAGCAATAACAAATTTCCCCAATCTAAATAAAGAAGAAGCATTAGTTCGTCCAATCTTATTCTCTAATTGGTTATCCAAACATTATATACCAATTACTAGAGATGAATTAAGGGATTATACAAAAGCAAGATTAAAAGTATTTTATGAAGAAGAATTAGATGTTCCATTAGTATTGCATAATGATGTTTTAGAACATGTATTAAGGATTGATCGTGTATTTAGACAAATGCAAGGCCATTTGTTATTAATTGGTGTTTCTGGCTCTGGTAAAACAACTTTATCTCGATTTGTTGCTTGGATGAATGGATTAAGTATTTTTCAAATTAAAGCTCATAATAAATATACAGGTGATGATTTTGACGAAGATTTAAGAACTGTACTTAGAAGAGCAGGCTGTAAAGGAGAAAAGATCTGTTTCATTATGGATGAATCCAATGTATTAGATTCCGGCTTTTTGGAGAGAATGAATACCTTGTTAGCTAATGCCGAAGTACCAGGTTTATTTGAAGGAGATGAATATTCTGCTTTAATGAATCAATGTAAAGAAGCAGCTCAAAGAGAAGGGAGAATGTTAGATTCAGGTGAAGAATTATATAAATGGTTTACTCAACAAGTCATGAAAAATTTACATGTCGTATTTACTATGAATCCACCAGAAGGTGGCCTTGGTTCTCGCGCAGCTACTTCTCCTGCTTTATTTAATCGTTGTGTATTGGATTGGTTTGGTGATTGGTCTGACCAAGCATTCTTTCAAGTCGGTAAAGAGTTTACTCAAACATTGGATATTGATTTACCAATGTATACACCACCAGATGATATTCAAGTGGCTTATAGAGATTTACCAATGCCCCCCAATCATCGTGATGCCCTTATCAATGGCTTCGTTTATGTTCATATGACCTTATATGAAGTTAATAATAAGCTATCTAAACGACAAGGTAGATATAATCATGTTACCCCAAGGCATTATCTTGATTTTATCAATCATTATGTTAAACTCCATAATGAAAAGAGAGAAGATTTGGAAGATCAACAGCGTCATTTGAACATTGGTTTGGAAAAATTACATAGTACAGTTGTTCAAGTGGAAGAATTGAGAGCTAGCTTAGCATTAAAAGAAAAAGAATTAAATGAAAAGAATATGGAAGCTAATGAAAAGTTAAAAAAGATGGTAGCAGACCAACAAGAAGCAGAATCTAAAAAAGAAGACTCTATTAAAATTCAAGCAGAATTAGAAATTAAAAACAAAGCGATTGCTGAACGTACAGCCATTGTTATGGATGATTTGGCTAATGCTGAACCAGCTGTTATTGAAGCTCAAAAGAGTGTTAGAAATATCAAAAAACAACATTTGACAGAAGTACGTTCTATGGCTAATCCACCTTTACCAGTTAAAATAGCTATGGAATCGGTATGTATCTTATTAGGTCATAAAATTGAGTCATGGAAATCAGTCCAAGGTATATTAAGAAGAGACGATTTTATATCTAGTATTGAGACTTATACAACGGAAGCTAAATTAACTCGTAGCATCCGTGATAAAATCAAAAAAGAATATATGTCTAATGGTAACTTTAATTTTGAAACAGTTAATCGAGCTAGTAAAGCTTGTGGTCCGTTAGTTCAATGGGTAATTGCACAAGTCAATTATTCTTCCATTTTGGACCGTGTTGGACCATTACGTAATGAAGTTGTTGTACTTGAAAATTCAGCCAAAGAAACACAAAATGAAGCTAGTAAAATTATGCAGATGATCGAAGATTTAGAAAATAGTATTTCAACTTATAAAGAAGAATATGCTATACTTATTTCACAAGTACAATCTATTAAAGGTGAAATGGAAAGAGTCAAATCTAAAGTGAATCGATCTATGACCTTATTAGGTAGTTTATCTTCTGAAAAAGAACGCTGGGAAGCTTCTAGCCAAGCATTTGAAACTCAAATGGCTACTATTGTAGGTGATTGTTTACTATCAGCAGCCTATATGGCTTATGGTGGTTACTTTGATCAACAATATCGAGAAATCTTGTTTGAAAAATGGACAAGTCATTTAATAAGATCAAGTATTAATTTTAAGCAAGAAATATCCTTAACCGAATACCTATCTACAGCTGATGAAAGACAAGCATGGCAAGATAATTCATTACCAGCGGATGATTTATGTATCGAAAATGCAATTATGTTAAAAAGATTTAATCGCTACCCATTAATTATTGATCCTTCCGGACAAGCTACTAATTTCTTAGCTAATGAATTTAAAGATAAGAAAATAACAATCACTAGTTTCTTGGATGATTCTTTCCTTAAGAATTTAGAATCTGCATTAAGATTTGGAAATCCATTGTTAATCCAAGATGTTGAAAATCTAGATCCAATATTGAATCCAGTATTAAACAGAGAATTAAGACGTACTGGTGGGCGTGTATTAATAAGGTTAGGTGGACAAGATATTGATTTTTCACCTTCTTTTACTTTGTTTTTATCTACCCGTGATCCATCCGTTAATTTCCCACCTGATGTTTGTTCACGTGTTACTTTTGTTAATTTTACAGTAACTAGAGGTTCCTTACAAAGTCAATGTTTAAATAAAGTATTGAAAACAGAAAGTCCGGAAACAGATAGGAAGCGATCGGATATTATTAAAATTCAAGGAGAATATCGTTTACGTTTACGTCATTTAGAAAAATCATTATTAGCTGCTTTAAGTGAATCTAAAGGTAATATTTTGGATGACGATTCGGTTATTGATACTTTGGAAACATTAAAAAGGGAAGCTGGAGAAGTAGCTAGAAAAGTAGAAGAAACAGATACTGTAATTCAAGAAGTAGAAGCAGTTACAGCTGCTTTTACACCATTAGCACAAGCATGTAGTTCTATCTTTTTTGCTATTGATCAAATTCATTCTTTGCATCATTTTTATCAATTTTCATTGGATTTCTTTTATGATATCTTTAATTTTGTGTTAAATGATAACAAGAATTTGATTGGAATTACAGATCAAAATGAAAGATTAAATATATTGAGTAAGGATTTATTTATTGAGAGTTTCAGAAGAGTGTCTCAAACTTTACTTCATGATGACCATGTGACTTTTTCAACTATCTTGACTCATATCTTTTTGAAGAGCATTAATCATCCAATTGAAGATAATGAATATAATTTTTTTACTGGTTCTATTGAAGCTATTAACGATCAACATACAAACTCAGGTTTATCTACAGATATATTTACAGAGGATATGATTCATTCATTATCAGATTTGATGCAATTAGATTCATTTAGTAATTTAGCAATTCATGCAGCTAACAATGAAGAACTATGGAAATCATTTGTATTTGATTACAATGGCGATTTGAATAATGTACCTGAATGCTGGTCGACTGAAATTCAATTAAGTCCAATTCAAATTACATTTAAAAAGCTGTTAGTAATTAAATGTATTCATCCAGATCAATTAATATCTTCTTCAATTTTGTTTGTTGAAAAAGTATTTGGACCAAGGTTCTTTGGTGATATTGAATTAGATTTCAAAAAGTTAACTTTAAACGAAGTTAAAGCACCTACTCCAATTGCCCTTTGTTCTATTCCTGGTTATGATGCTAGTAATAGAGTAGATAATTTAGCTTCTATAATGTCTACTCGTTGTACCTCAGTAGCAATGGGATCAGCTGAGGGCTTTTCATTAGCAGATCAAGCAATTACTAACGCAGTAAAGAATGGTACATGGGTTTTATTAAAAAATGTTCATTTAGCTCCATCTTGGTTAGGACAATTAGAAAAGAAATTGCATAGTCTCAAACCGCATAATAACTTTCGATTATTTTTAACAATGGAAACAAATCCTAAAGTACCAGTTAATTTATTACGTATGTCTCGAGTATTATTATTTGAACCACCGCCAGGTATTAAAGCTAATTTACAAGAATCTCTTAAATCAATTAATATATCTAAATTGGAAAATGGACCTGTTGAAAGATCCCGCCTTTACTTCTTGGTATCTTGGATTCACGCTATTGTACAGGAACGTTTACGTTATGTACCCCTTGGTTGGTCCAAAATATATGAATTTAATGATGCCGATTTAAATTGTGGATTAGCCACAATAGACAATTGGTTGGATAGTGTAGCTAAAGGAAGAAGTAATTTATCACCTGAAAAAATACCATTTGATGCAATTTGTACATTATTAGCCCAATCTGTTTATGGGGGTAAAATTGATAATGAATTTGATCAAAAACTACTAGATTCCTTTGTTAATACAATATTTACAAAGGACAGTTATAACTTAGAATTTGAATTAGTTAAAAAATATGAAGAGAATACAACACCATTAGTTATACCCGATGCTATTAAATTAGATCAATTTATTAATTGGTGTAATAAATTACCCGATGTTGAACCCCCTAATTGGTTGGGTTTGCCAAGTAATGCTCAAAAAGTATTATTAACTCAAAAAGGAAATACATTTATTAATAACGTAAGAAGAATGAAGAGTATGGTAGATGATGATTCTGAAGATTTGATTAATAATATTAAATCCAATGAAACAGAATCAACCTCTATTCAAATACCTGCTTGGATGCGAGCTATTGCTACTTCTGCTGAATCTTGGCTTAAATTATTACCTGAAAAATTATCTTTATTACCAAGTACACCAAAGAGTTCGACCAACCCACTATTCCGTGTATTTGATCGAGAAAATTCGATTGGATATTCTTTGTTAAACTCAGTAAGATCTGATTTAAATAGTATATTATCCTTATGCCGTGGTGAAATCAAACAAACCAATCATTTACGTCAATTATTAAGCGATCTCAATAAAGGTAGTATACCAATCAAATGGAAAATATACAAAGTACCAATGATTTATTCAGTATCCAATTGGATTACCGATTTCCGTAAAAGGTTATCACAACTGGAGGAGATTGCTTCAGCAGGTACTGAAACAGATTTAGCTACATTAAAAATTTGGATTGGTGGTTTATTTATACCCGAAGCTTATATCACCGCTACTCGTCAAGTAGCTGCACAAAGAAATAATTGGTCTTTAGAAGATTTAGTATTAGATGTTTATTTAGGAGAAGACAATACCAATTCAGATTGTTTTATAATTAAAGAATTAAAATTAGAAGGTGGGGAATTAAATTTATCCGACAAGAGTATGTTACCTTCTAAATTGTTACAACAAAAAGTACAGTTTACTTCATTAAGATGGAAGAATAAAAAGGAAGATAAGGAGAGTGATGAAGAGAATTTAGTGGAGTTACCAGTGTATCTCAATGTGGATAGATCCGATCTATTGTTTGTGGTCAAAGTTAAATCTAATGTTTCTCAACATCAATTTGCTCAAAGAGGAGTAGGTATTACCGCTGCTTAAGCAAAAAGTATTTTATGAATCAATAAATTTAGCACTTTTTTAAAGTTTTTTGATTTATTTATGAATTGTTTTAATATTTTATTAGTTTAATCATTATTAGATTTAGCTAGTTTTTGACCATTTAAGTTTAAGTTTAATGATAATAATGATAATCAAAGCAACTTTGATTTTTAATTGTATATCATCTTCATCAATAACATTTGATAAATTACAAATATTTAGTACAATGCACTGATTCAATAATAGAAACTAATATTAATAATTACATTTTATTTTAAAGAATACATTCTTTTTTAACTATTATAGAGTTATAATTATACTATATGGGGATGTTTTTTTTTGCCTCATCACTTTTTCTATCTTTTAAGCGTTATTTAAGTGGAAAAATTATTAGTAAAATCCCTAAACACAAAAATACATCCTCATGCTATAATAAAATTATAGCACATAAGTAAAAGCTCATTATGTTTCAATTGTACTTAACTATTATATCTAAACTATGGCCTCATATTTTTCAGAAAAAAATATGGGGATGTTTTTTTTGTCTTCATTACTTTTTCCATTTTTAAGTACTACTTAAGTGGAAAGATTATTAGCAAAATTCTTAAACGAAAAAATACATCCCCATATGATCAATTATAGTTTAAAACGACTCCCAAAATATCAACCTATTCAATCAATTTATTATAACTAGTATAAATAATAAGTTATTATTAATATGATTTTTTAAAGTTTAAGTTATAAGAAACTGTCAATATTAAAATCCGTTTTATTATTTTAATATTGACAAAATCTCATAATTTAATGATTAAAATAATAGTTGGACATAACAAATAAATGAATCTATAAAACTAATACTGAATTTTATAATTAATATAAACATTAAAAATAACTTAATATATGAGGATGTTTTTCTGACTTCACTTTTTCCATCTTTTAAATGCTATTTGAGCGGAAAAATTGTTAGTAAAATTCTTACAAAACTACATTCCCATATATCATTTAAATCAAACTTAATAAGCTCTTTAATCAATTTCTTTACAAGTTTTTCTAATATATTTAAACCAAAATAATACATATGTTTATAAAAACTTATAGGGTCTTAATAGAACTCTGTTAGATGGATTAATTGTTTCAATTTATGATTTGTAGCGTAAACAATATTAATATTCTTTATTTTATAATGAAATTAAGTAATTGTAAAATATTCGATGTTACCAATAGTTTAATGATAATAATTGCAATTCTACTTAATTGAGATTAGTATTACATATAAAAAAGCGAATTTCAAATGAATATAATTACTACTGACATATCAACTGATTTACTATAATTTCATGGTATTATCAGTCTAAAATTTAGCATATAAAATAATCACACTATTCACATAACATTTCATTATGATCTATATTTTAATAAAATATTAAACAATTTTAATTCAATAGTAAAGAATGATAGTTTCAGTTTAATTATAAGTAGAATACTTTAATGTTGAAGCAAATTTCAGGAGTTTGATTTTTAAGATCATTCATGTTCATTAATTTTAAAATATTATTCAACACTTGGCAATTTCTTGAATTTCTATTTATAATTTTGATTGTTGTTTAAAACATTAAAAAAGGGGTTCAAAACTCAAACGTAAGCATAAAGAGTAAGATTGAAATGAAATAAATAATAAGTTTATATACAAATATTCTATTTTATTTATTTTTTATTTTTTATTTTTATTTATTAATAAAATAAACTGACAATAAAAGTTCCATATTACAAAAGAATAACTTTTCTCACACAGATCAAAAATGAACTAATAAAATATTATTGAATTCTTAACTAATATCCTTATTTTCATATCATTTTTTCATGTTCTTGGTTTTTTTAGGCTATTTAGTGTTGAATTTTGAAATTTTATAATTGAACATTTATAAAATATTAGAGACTTTTCTAAATTTAGAAACAGCACAAATAAAATGGAATCTCATTTAAAGTTTGATTTAAGGTTTGAAAGGAATTCAACCATTATGCAGCTAAAAAGATGAGTGGCTTTGAAACCAAATAAACTAAAATTGATTTTTAAACCTAATTTAATAGCAATCATAAAAAGTAATGATATTTTAATGTATTATATAATATTTATATTAATAAACATATCCAAAACAATGTCATAATAATCATTAATTAATCAGATTTAATTTATTAATAACAATTTGCTATGCCACTCTTTCTATAATTAACTTCTATTCTCAATGGTTATAAATACGTACAATAATATTGTTATCTTTCACCACTTTATTAATTGCAAAACATCTTGTAATTGAGATTAGCCAATCATCAATCAATATTTTACTATTTCTGCTTTTTTATTAAATTGCGTTTAAGGTCAGTGGGCACATGATTTATATATTTAGTAATCGAGTAATTTTTTTAGTTACCAATCATTTTCATCAATGGCTCAAATAAGCCATTCATGTTCAGTTTATAGCGTAATAAATGAAATGAAATTAAGGTTACTCTATAAATTTTGAATTTCCCCAGGAAATTTGGAATTACATAGTCAAATGCTTAAGTCTGAAAGAACAATGCTATTTAAATGAACAGAGTAGAATCATCTCAATTTCTTTCTAATAATTTATTTTAAAATTTTAATTATATAAAAAAATAGTTCATTAAATATGAATCCAGTTAGCTTCCATACCGATGAAGACAACTTTGAGGCCTTTGTTAATCAAGATATGTTTTTAGATTCTTTTGAAAATAACTCTATTCCTTCTCCAAATACCTTTTCTTCGCAATTAAATATGAATAGCGTTAATGACTTTAGTACAAACTTTGGTAATCAAGCTTCTCATTCCCCTGAATTAAACCATAACAGTACTTCTCCTTCCTCTTGGATATCTAATTCTTTAACAACACCAACACTTCTACCTACTTCTGCTTTAACATTAGAAGAATGGAATAGCGTTTGTCAATTAGGTCTCGTGGACTCTTTCCCAGTAAATAATGGTTTAGTTCCAGAGCTTTCTAGTAAAGTAAATCCTATTAACAAAATGGATCCAATATTAGAAAACTCAATGATGATGCCCATGTTCCAACAAATTTATTGTGCTAAAGATTTTTCTACTAACCAACAATCTCATGGCTCCAATGACTCCCCTTCTTCTCAAAATAATTCGGAACCGCTATCCTCAAAATCAACCAGTAAAAATACAAGAAAAGCCGAATCCGGTAAAAGTAAGCAAAAGAAAAAAACAAAATCAGATTTCCATCCAATTCGCAACGCTTATGCCACTCTGAATAAAATGCCTGTAATCATTGCTCCTAAACCTGGACCAGTTGAATCTAAAATTTATGTACCAGTACCACAACCTAAAAATGGAATGGTAAAACTTGAACCACAAGAAGCCACTCTTGAAAGCCCTTATGTACCGGTTAAACAACCAGAGGATAATGCACGTCAAATGGCCTTAACAAAGAGACAGGAACGCTTAATAAAGAATCGTGCTGCAGCACTTAATTCTCGTAAACGTAAACGTGAACAGGTGATTCAACTTGAAAATGAAAACAATCGTCTCAATGTTGAAAATGCTCATTTAAAATCACGCATCGAAGAATTAGAACTTATGGTACTTTCACTTGGTGGTAACCCAACACATACAAATTTACCTAGTTTACAATCGATCCAAGTACATCAACAAGAAGATATGCATGCTGGTAGTGAAACTGGTACGCATGCCATGGAAATTTTTGAAAGTGAAAAAGGATCATCCCAAAAATCGGTAAATGTAATTTTTATGTTATTTTTCTTTTCATTTGTTCTATTTTCTTACCCCACGGTGAGCAATCATTATAATTCCAGTATAACTTTACCCAGTAATGAGCCAATTTTAACTGAACGTGTTATTAGTGAATTAGCTACCAAAGCCCAAGTGAAACCAAGCTATAGTGTACGTCATCCAGATGGTACCCCACAATACCATTACCCAGAATTAAGCACTAGAGCTAGTGATATGGTCATTAGTCATGTATTTTCAGTTCAACAACAATTAAAAAAAGAAACCAATACCCAAGAATTATTCAGTTATGTCAACCGTAACTATCAAAACAAAAAGAAGGAAGAGATATGTCAAGCACCTGTTGAGGCCAATAATATGGAACAGGAACAAAAGCCAAATAAAATAACAGATCTTATACCATTTGCTCAAGAGTCCAAGATAGCTTACCTTTATGCATCTACTATTCGTTCATTTATTCCACGTCAAGGTAATAATTCAGAAGATTTATCATCCAAGGATATGTTATGTGAGAAACCTACTATGTTTTCTGTGCTTACGCCATGGAGAGAAGATTCTGGCTCTTATTCTACTGATGAACGCTATCTTCGTATCGATATGCAAGTTATTGGTAGTCCCCAAATTGTAAATGGTAAAGATCTTTTGAGGCACTAAAAAAATCTAGAAATTTAGAAATTTACCTTAAAAGTGTTTATACTTAAAAAAAAAGTCATTCTTTTGTAAAATAAAATTTTTATTCCCTTGTAATGTTTATTGCTAGTGTTATTTATCATACTTGATATGTATTTTGTCTTTAATTTAATTTTAAAACAAATTATACTCAATTGTTTTTTATCAGATTCAAGCCATCCTTTCCGATAGTGGCGCCATTCTCAAATGTTAGAAGCTGGAACCCAGTTAATTCTTTTATTAAGCATTAAAGTTTCTTTCTAATTCTCTTAGCTTTCTCTTCTCCTTTCCAGAATTTTATTTATCTTTTAAATAAATCCCATCATTAAGGATCTTTGCATAATTTTCAATAAATTATAAGTTATAATTGCATATATGGAGAAAGTTATAAGTTAATTTGGTATTTAGCCTATTTTATCCTATTATTATATAATATTATAGGCTTTTGAATATTGTTAGTTTAATACTATAAAATATAAAACTAAGAATAATAGTTGCATTTATTTTTATGATGAAGTGATAGGGGGGGCATTTTAAATCCTTTTAAAAGATATTGTTGGAGATAAATTTTAGACTAACTCCACTATCCGTTTTTTTCTTTTGCAGAATTCGATCAAAGTTTCTTTTAATGAATTTGCAGTCTTTAAACCAACCATATTTTTACAAAAAGTAAAAATATTGAGATAAGTTAATAATCAATGATTGACCCAAAATTTGTTTACTAAGTTACAAAATAAAATTTAATAATGATGCCAACAAAGCATTTTTCATCAATCAAATAGTAAAAATTACATAAATTAAGTATGGGTGAACTAGAAAAAAAGAAGATAAGTGTAGAAGAATGGAAGCAATTGATTAACCAAGTAGATGTTTCTAAAAAGTAAGAGTAATTTTTTATCATAGATAAAAATGATATTAAAAGGTTAGTGATCTTAACCGGTTAATTATGGATTATTTAGTAATCGAAGGATACAGAGATGCAGCTGAATCCTTTTCTCAAGAAGCAAGTATAGCATCAGAACTCGATTTTGGCTCTATTGATGAACGCATGAGAATAAGAAACGCTATTCAAGCTGGGAATGTTGACGAAGCTATTGAAAGGACCAACGATATTAATCCAGAGGTAATCTTTTTTTAATTATGAGTATAAAAAGTTGATAGATTTGCTAAAAATTATAAAGATATTAGATACCAACCCAGATTTATTTTTTCATTTACAACTACAAAAATTTATTGAGATGATCAAAGAACGAAAAGATAAACAAGCCTTAGAATTTTCCCAAAATGAACTAGCAGCACGTGGAGAAGAAAATCAGCATTTATTAAAAAAGTTAGAAAGAGCTATGACTTTATTATGTTTTAAAACGGAAGATAACCCACATATTGAATTATTAGATTATTCTCAAAGATTAAAGATGGCTTCAGAACTTAATGGAGCTATCTTAGCTGCTCAAGCTTTAAATAAAGAACCTAAATTACCTACCCTATTAAAACTTACCTCGTGGGCTCAAAACAGGTTATCTAATGAAATCGTTTTTCCTATTATTAAAGATCTCACTGGAGCTACCCTTTCTTCCCCTATAAGCGATACCGCTTCTAGCTTAGATGACCATTCTATTGATTAAATGTTTAGGGTCTTTTTATGCATGTTTTAGGTTGATTCTATGGGTGGATCTGATTCGAATTAAACATTGTAATTTTAATTTTAATTTTTGTCGGTATTACGAAGGTTTACATTTTTTGTGGAATAAACTTTATTGATTTATAAAGTGCATTATATTATATATATGTCGTTTAACAATATAATCACCATCAAATTTTTAATTTATTATTTGTCATATGTAGTGAAGCGTCAGTATATACTAAAAACGATTAAGAAGCTTATATTTTAGCTTACTTTTAAGTTTCTTAACAGCTTTAATATCTAATATTTATATTATTTAAATTTATGATACTAATAAAATACTTATTAAATATTATAGTGTAAAAGAAAATAAAAAATTAAATTGAATTAAATAATATCTGGAACTTTTTAATATCTCTTGCTTAATCTATTAAATAGCAGTACTAATATTAGAGTAGATTTTAGTGCATATTAGCATAGAGTAGATTTTAGTGCATATTAGCATATTCTTTTACTTTGCAAATACTCATCCAGAATCGTTGTGTGTAAGAAAACGGATAAATATTCTTACATAAAATTTCGATGTAAAGAGCTAGATTTATATGTAGAAGGTTTCCAGGAATACATGTATGGACGAAATGGTCTGTTATACTAGAATGATCTACAATTGAACTAAATTAAAAAAGTATCAAAATCTAACTACAATTGAGTTTTTAAATTTCTTGAATAACAGCTTCAAACTTATTTTAATTACTTGATTTACCAGTTAAACTATTATTTATTCAGTAAAAGTATTTTGCTATTGTTTTTAGCTACGATTTATATTTATTTCATGTGCTTACAGCAATATTTATATTTATAAATATTTTGTATAGTGTTAGTATTGTTATACTTGTGAATAAAAGTTATGTTAGGCGAGATAATGTATTAGTCAATAGTGACATCTTTTCGAAATAATAGATATGGTAGTGTTTTTTTGGACTTCATTATTTTTTCCATCTTTTAAGCGCTGTTTGAGTGGAAAAATTGTTAGTAAAATTCTTAAATACAAAAATACATCCCCATATGGTATCAATATCAATTACTATTATTTAAAGTTGGGAATTCACTATTTTTGCACAATATGGTTTTAAAAGTATCTACTTGTTTTCGCATGTTTAACATATTGATTAAATTGGTATATGTTCATTTTGCTCATTTGGACCTTTAATTTTATTTAACTTTTAAAGTTTTAACTTAGCATTTATTTAGATGCTTGTTGATTTTTATCTGATATTATTTAAAACTATTTAATAGTTTCATATAATAGTTTATTTATAAATTGCAATTCATCTTAATATATAAAAGGTATATTAAATAAACCATCAATTTTATAAAAGTTTTTGACAATTCTTTTAAAATTCCATTACTTATTTAAAATTGAAGATTTATTGTATAATCATACTTCAAATCACGAATTTTAAAATAAAATGATTAGGTTTATTATTTAAAATTAAAAAGGACTCAAATCCCACTTTCTAATGTTTCAAAAGAAGTTAATATTTTAATTAGCAATCAGTTAATTACACAGGGACAAATATTGTTTTATATTATAAACATTAAAATATTTTATTTTTTATAAATAGTTTCTTGTTTAAAGCCTTTGTAATAAAAATAAGCTAACTGAACAAGTAAGAAAGAATGGTGCTTACAAAAAAGGAAATGATCGTTTTGAATAAATTTACAGCTGACTTATTAAGCCGCATCATGATCAACGATTCAATAGATAAAATGAAAACTATAAAAAGAACATGTTAGAACTTAATAGACAATATAGGATGAAGCTTAACATAATCTTATTAAACCTAATTGCTTTAATATCAGGAGAACAACGTAATTTTATATTTATATCGCTTTAGTTTTAACTACTAACAAAAATTAAGTGTTCTTAGATCCAATACCATATCATAGTATACCAGTCAATGGGACAAAAGGTGGTGTTAGTGCTGATTCAGCCGAATGCTCAAAGTTAGGTCTTGAAATTCTGAAAGTTGGCGGTAATGCAATTGATAGTTCAATCACCACCACTTTATGTCAAGGATTAATTTATCCATTTGCTAGTGGGATTGGTGGAGGTGGTTTCATGCTGGTAAAGTTAGCTAATGATAGTAGTTATTTTATTAACTTTAGAGAAATGGCACCAAAATTATCCAATAGTACCATGTTTAAAAAGGCAAATGATTCTTTGTTAGGTGGTTTAGCTGTTGGTATTCCAGGTGAAATTAAAGGATTGGAAGTAGCACATCAATTATTTGGTAAACTTAGTTGGAAAAGGGTGCTTGAACCAGTCATTAATTTAGCTAGATATGGCTATAAAGTTACTAAGCAGCTAGAATTAAGATTAAAAAGAAACGAAGGTTATATCCGTACTATGGCTGGATTAAATTCAACCTATGTCAACAAAGATAACAGTTTGGCAGCTGAAGGCCAAGTACTTAAACGTAAAAGCCTTGCAAATACTCTAGAACAAATATCTATCCATGGTTCTAAAGCTTTTTACCAAGGTCCAATTGCTGAAGCTATGGTCAAAAGTGTACAAAGTAATGGTGGTATTTTACAGCTTGAAGATCTTGATAAATATAAAGTTGAAGTGGTACCCGCATTAAAAGCTAAATTCTTAAATCATGATATTCATTTCTTACCACCACCAGCTTCAGGTATCGTAGCTTACCATGCTTTAAAGATATTGGAGAATTTGAATAAACCTGAGTTGGATATTGATGTAGTATTGAAAATGGTAGAGGCATTTAAATTCGCTTACGTAGGTAGATTAAATTTAGGTGATCCCAACTTCAATAATTTAGGTGAAGCTATTAAAAACATACTAAATGAGAATGGCATTAAAAGAGAATATGAAAGGATAGAAAAATTAGATATTACTCAAGAGCCAAAGTTTTATGTGGATTTTAAAGAGCAAGGATTTAAAGAAGATCATGGTACTTCGCATGTAAGTATCATTGATAAAGATAGAATGTCAGTATCAGTTACTAGTACTATCAATACCGATTTTGGATCAAAATTATTAGATTTGGAAACTGGAATTTTATTTAATAACGAGATGGATGACTTCTCTAATCCTAGTTTCTCCAATTTTTTCGGATTCCCACCTTCTAAAGAAAATTTTGTTGAGCCCTATAAGCGTCCTCAATCTTCAATGACTCCTATTATATTAAGTAATTCAGATAAGTTATTATCTATAGGTGCTTCTGGAGGTTCAAGAATTATTACTTCTGTTGTACAATCTGTTTTCTTTCATACCGCTTTAAAGTTAAAATTAAATGCAGCCATTGATACTCCAAGATTTCATCATCAATTATTGCCAAACTCATTAAGAGTAGAAAACAACTCTTTATCTGATGCAGCCTTTGCTAAATTAAAAGTTTTCAACCATACCGTAATTATAACTGAAAGATCTGAGTCAGTTGTTAACGCTGTTGAAGTAAGCTTCAAGAAGGAGAAATGTAAGAGTACTTTAGTTACTGCAGTCACCGATAAAAGAAAGGATGGTATTGCTGCTGCTTATTAAATAATTAGTTGTTATAATAAATTTTTTAAAACCAAGTATTTGGTCATGGTTAAGTTCTAACTATCTACTTTCACTATAATTGTTTAGCACATTATTTAAAGTATTTTCTACATGTCTATATACTTGATGTTATTTATTTTAAAAATTTAAGCTCGCTTTATTGTAAGACTGCTTATGTTACTAGGTTTATAAAAAAACCTAAGCCTCTTTAAATCAGAGCCACAAACATTTTTGAGATAGAAGCTTTAAGAGTATATTATATTTATTGTACTAATCAACTATCGTTGAAATAACAGACCACTACACCAAATTTACAAGTTTTATAAAATGCAATAGATTGAAAAATAAAAGTCAGTTTTTAAAAAAACACTTTTTTGAAGCATCATCATACAAAACTTTTACAACAATTTTGACTTTTTAGGCTTAAAAAATGATGAAGCTAAAAAAATAACTATGTGAGGATGTATTTTTGTGTTAAGAATTTTACCAACAAATTTTCCACTCAAATAGCGCTTAAAAAATGGAAAAATGATGAAACCAAAAAAAACAGCCCTATATATTGTTTCTAACCAGAGTTTGATTTAATAAAATTGTATTGCTGGCACCAATAATTGCCTTTTAATAATTTATGATATGTCATTGACTACTATTCCTGTACCTAACAAATAATTAAGTTTTGATGTATATATAGCAATAGTTAAGTTTGATCGCGTTTGACTATTTTGATATAAAAAATGAACTTTTTAATCAACATGTTAGCAGAAAAGCTCTTTAGTCTGTTTTTTTAAGCTTTTTAAGCTTGATTTTGATGATAAAGGACTATTGACTGTTTTTTTCAAGAACACAATGTAAAAATTGGCTCAATATACTATTTTTATACTTCGTTTTATCATAATAGTAGATTGAGTTAGTGAACTGATTAATGTAAAATGGTACAAACCTTTTATTACAGTATAGCTTAATTATAGTCAAATCCATAATAATGAAATAAAGTATAAAAACTTGAATAGCCTCATAGTTCTTCAATTTTGGTAAATGAATATAACAAACACAGTATTTAAGATTGGGTGCTAGTAACAATGTAACCTCACTAAGTTTACTTAGCTTATACTCCTCGTCGCCGTTATAATTAAATACATTATCGATTGATATTTGTACAGATAGGTTTAAATACTCATTAATAAAAATGTTAGTTTTTAATTCAGGCAGCAGGCATGGCAAAGAAATAGTATCAAAATAAGAACAACAAATAGTTAATTGTTATAGCTTTTTAAATAATTTTTATAAAAAGCGAATAAATGTATAGCTTATATTAAATCCTTCTACTGTTATTTTAATCAAAATTTTCCTTCTATTAGGGTAAATCTCATTTATTAATAAGTAGTCTAGTATTATCGTCATGTTTAAGTATAAGAAGAGGCAAGTCAAATTTAGTAAATTGAATATTGAATAAAGCAATTAGGAGGAATAAGAATAAGAGTGGCTAATTGAAACACTATTTAGTTTTATACCTTATTCTTGTTTTATTAAGTTCTAAATAATCCAAATTTGATATTTCTATAAACTCCATTATTCATTTAATTCAATATCAACCCTTGTAAATTGGCCCTATTATCAAGCTTGATTTTTAATGAATTGATTTTATACAAACATTTTCATCAATATTTAGTTACCTTAAATGATCAAATTGGATATTTTTAATATATGAAATATCACTATATTTAGCCTTATTAATCGCTGGCTTTAGTTGAATAATATCCTTTATCTTATTCAAGGATAATGTTATATAAAAGAAGCGACTTGTTATCTGAGCATAACTCCAAATATCCTACATTGTTGGAAACAAATGGGAAAAATAAACCAAAAAACTTCTTACATGATTTTGTTATGTTCAAATACTTCGTATTGCCTAATCTACCATAAAATAATTATATATCTATGTTAGATGGTGTCCCCCTTTTCATTTTAGATGTGGAATCTTTTCTTATATTTTTAAGCTCGTGTTTATCAAAAACAAGTCCAATTAGTTCTAAATGAGATAATTGATTAGAGTGCCTAGTATGTACTATAGCGCTAACAATAATTTTAATTAAATTAAGGTAATCGTTTATATTAAAACTAAGATTACGAAAACTGTATACAATCATATGTTTCATATATTTATTATATTTCAATTATTTCCTACTATATCAATTGTATATGTACTCGCCATGTTTTTTTGTATCAACAATTATTGATAAAAATCATTAATACTATTTGTTGCGTGCTAACAATATATTATACCTATTCTGATCTCGTATATAGTTGACTATCTGTATTAAATTGGAGTATAATAAATTTTGTAATTGCATTATTAATATTAAAAAAGATTAAAATAAATCTTGTTTTTTAAATTGCATGTCTAATGTAGTTTTCAATTAACCCATTGGTCTCAAATGTGGAACCCTAAAATAAAGGAATGATGAATAAGAAAGCTGGCCATCTTCTCAAGCCACTGCTATCATAAATTACAAAAATTATTAATAACTTAGGCATATGTCCAACTTACTCATTGTATATTACTCTCTTATACTTGTATTAAATTTTAAAAGCTTAATATTCAAGGAAACTAGCTATATAGCTTTAAGCCACCTATTAAACATATCTGTTCTACAGTTGCTACTCTATCTATTTATTCAAAATTTAGGGCTAAAAAGCGAAAGTAATTTAAAAAATATTCCCACATAATTTATTAGCTATACAACTAAAATTTGACCGAGTGATTTAAACATGACCAAAAAATAAAATTAATCAAATACATTTATTTATATAGAAAAGTATAGGTAATAGAAAGTGTATGAAAATTATAAGCTAAAAAGAAATTACGGAGATATTAAACTATTTTTTTTACAAGATAACACACTCTTTTTTATCTTCTTCAGTTGGGTTCATTGACTTCTCAATTTCGTTGATCATCATATCAAAAGCACGACCTGATTAAAAAATATTAAAAATTTACTAGTTTCATATAAAAAAGCATTACTTATATTATCGTTGTTTTTAGCACTAGTTTCTAAATGTTGACAATTCCAGCTTAAAGAAAGTTCTTTGCCCTCATCTAGTGAAACTTGTCTATTTAAGTTGTTATCGTTAATTTATACTTGAAACTGAATAAAATTACCTTTGTGCTTGTAAGTCTTTTTTATTACCAACTAAGATTAATGGTACCCACTCGGTACCAGTAAAGTTAAGTATCTTATCTCTTATAATTTTTACAAGCTCAAAACTCGACTTGGAAGTTACTGAATAAACAAGGACATATCCATGGATCCCTATTGCGTGTTGAGAAGGCAAAATGGAATATTCATCCTAAAAATTAATCTAGATTATAAATAACTAAAATATTTTTACTTGTCCAGCAGTATCAATAATTTCGACAGTGAAGTCCTGACCTTTATATTTAATATCTTTTGTGAAAGTGTTTTCAATCGTTGGGTAATAAGAATCTACAAAATGGATTTTCGACAAACTGAATGGTCAGTGAACTTTTTCCTAATATATTGTCATTTATTCAAGATTATTTGACATGAATTAATTTTACCGACAGCCCTTGATCCTAATACTGCTATACGTCTTACTTTTGAATTACTAGCTGATGCCATTATAGGTTTTAAAAAATAGAAAAGCTTCCTGTTCAATTTTTCAAATGTTATTCATTTAAGCGTTTTATGCACTTGGTTTGCAAAAGTGAAGAACTAAATTTTGACGTTTATGCTTATTTTAAACCACTAACTTAATATGAACAAAGAGATTCTTAGTTTGAAACAAATGCCAAATCTTTATAATGTGAATTTTTTTTAATTGTCGATAGCGGTAAAGGTTATCTTTTATCAGGTTTTATGCTGAGTAGCTTAAATATGTTTATTGTAGCTGTAATTAGTGACTATTTTATAGGATATAAGGATATAAAATAAAAATATTCGCATTGAAATTATACAAATATTAATAATGATTTTCCAACTACTAAATAAATTTTAAAATGTGAAAGGTAGCTAAAATATGGGAGAATCTCTTTTGTTCAAATATTTTTTAATATTTTCAAGTTTGGTTGAATAAAAAATGGACCAAACATAAGGGAAAAAGGACACTCATGTATTTGTCGGCTTGAATCAATAAACGTTTAATAATCAACTTTCAGATAGAACATTGTCTTCTCCGATCGTATTGATATCATCCACTAAATTGGCAATAAAGTTAGTATTAACATATACAAGAGATTATACCACTACAAATAACCATCAAGGGATGAGAAGGACCTAAGTTTCATTAGTTTTTCTATTCTTTATTCAGGAGAAGTTTAAAAAATATTGAATAAATACTGAAATAAAACAGATACACTATCTTAATAAAAGAATTTAATGGTTGTACTCTGTCACTCTTTATATCACATTATCAGATCTATTCAGTGTTGCTTTACTTAGATGATAAAGTAGCGTTAATTTTTTTATCGTTTTTAATCTTTTTAGTATGGAAATTATTTTTGTTTAAGAATTTTACTAATAATTATTCTACTGAAATATTGTTTAAAAATGGTAAAAGTGATGAAACAAAAGAAAATACCCTTCATGTATTAGATTAAAGCTAAAATTACATCTACTTCCCAAGTCTATAAAGCCCATCCATTATTATATTTGATTAATAAATAACTTAATATATTTATATTTGTGACTTGTAGCAAAATGTAAAATAAACTTTTGTTGGATAAAATAATATATGGGATGATTTTGTGTTTAAGAATTTTACCAACAAATTTCCACTCAAATAGCGCTTAAAAAATGGAAAAATAATAAAACCAAAAAAAACAGTCCCATATTTAAAACCTGAATTTTTATTTTTAAAACTGTTTTTTACAGCTATTTTGATATGTAAGTTACAATAAACTATATTGGATTATGTCAGCTCGATACAGCATGTGCTATATAACTGAAGCATTCTTGTTGTCTACAGAGGGCTTGGTATCCTTTTAAACTATAATAATTTTCAAGAACCCAGTATCATAACTCATATCAACTTACAATCAATTCAATAGAAAAGTTGTATTTCTTTATTACCTTGAATTATTTATAAATAACGTTAGATAATTACGATTTATTATTCAGTTATCAGCTACATTAGTATGATTATATTTATACCATAAAGTACAGCTTTTTTCATATTGAGCATAGAGGAATTATCTACTATAATCTACTATTATTTCCAGCCTTATTTGTAAACGCATGTTAATAATTATATAAGTTAACTATGTAAAGATTGTCTTAATAAATCAAAACTAAAACCTTCATATCAAACATAATCATATTGTTTACAAAATAAGTTTTTTTCCGTTAAGAATTGCACTTGGATCACAAACAGCACTCCAAATCAAAGGTTTTATAAGCCACTAAACTTGATGGTACATTAATTTTGTAGGATATGAAGTTAGAAAAATGTTCAGTTCCTAATAAAATTTTCATATCCTTTAGGCCTTTGTGCCCTCCCAAAGTTCCTACAGTGATTAGAGTAATAATAACGAATATAAAATTTTTAACTTTGATTTGTTGACAACTATGTGATAAATAATTTATCGGACTATTGATACGTACTTAAAAACAGGTCTGAATAATGATAAACTAAGTAATCAATCCTTCTATTCGCATTTGATCTTGAACAAAAAATTCTTGATTTTATTGCTTTACGATTATTTATACAAATTAAAAAGCTATTGTTAAAATATTGAAGCGAAAAAAAGAATTTTCACACATTAGGAGTAGATTTGGTAGAATGTCTAGTTCTAGTTTAGTTCTTAAATAGAACTTTTTTTATCTTTATTCATTATAATGTTCCACTGAGAGATGAGATCATCATGGTTAATGTATGCTCCACAAAGCTTTCTTTTGTTGGCGGTGAAAGCATTTCTACCATGTAATACTCGATAGTTGTCGATAATTATTGTGGTTCCTTTTTCAAGTGGAAAGTAAACTCTATTGTCTAAATTTTGGTGTTGTGACTTTATAAACTTATTTAAAGCTAAGTACCATTGTCGCATTTTGATTGAGTCCATATTATGTTTTGGTACTGATCTAGAATCATAATTATATCTTAATCTTAATAATGGGCTTTCTATATCGCCAGCTACCTCATGCTCAAATATCGTGTGATTTTTAGTCGTCAAATACTGTCCTTCATCTCCAGCTGAATGGAAAGGAACAGGCTGTTGAGCTAAAAGTTTATACTCTTCAGGATACTCTTCCTTGAAGTTATTAGCCATTAAAAACCCATCCATATAAATTTGTTCCCCACCTTCCCCATCAAAACTTAATAAATGAAATATCTGTAAACTTTTAAAATATTAGTACGAATCATATCATTAGCATAAAGCATGTACCCAGCAGGATCTGTAAAATAAGTAGTATCAGTATGTGGCTCCAGCTTGAAATTTTGATATGCAGCATCGTTATGCATTAAATTGGCTTCAAATTCCCAGAAAGTACCTGATGAAATGTTTAGTTTAGTTTATTTCTGTTTCATTTAAAAATGTTACCATAGTGAGTGTTTCGTATTGGTCCTATTTTTTTACATAGAAGTTCAGTAGCCTAACATCAATTAATATTTAAAAAACCAAATATATATTTTTTACTTCACTATTTACAGGTGTTTCTTCTACAAAGGCTAAACCATAATCTCTCTATTAAAGTTGAATTAAATACAATAGTAAATTATTTAAAAGTAACATACTAAATTCATAACTAAACGTTTCATTCCATCGCTTTCCATCACCTAACAAATATGTAAGCTTTTAGTCTTAAACACTAATTGTTTTTTACGTTTTTATATTTTATTCTTGGTAAATTTTCTAATTTTCTCCCAAGTATCGAAGCGTTCCATAACTTTTTATTACTGTACTAAATGTTAAGTTGTATTCAAAAACAAATAGAAACTTTTACTTATTATAATTCAAGTTTGGGTCAGGATAACGATTACTTGTTAACCATTTTAAACTATATTGGCTATTATGATTTTCTTTATCCCCTAATAAAATTGTAAATAAGATCAATATTAAAACTAATAATTTACATTGAATGTGAATTTGGTCATCTTTCATAGTCATTTCTTTTACTGCTAATTCGGGGTCTAACTGTTTATGTTATTAGCATTATTTTAAAAGTAATATCCAATTTACATCTATATGATGGTAAATTCTTTGTAGGGTTACGCCATCCCAACATTTTGGGCATTTGCAATTATCTCTCAGCCACATCAAGTCACTATATAAAAATAAGTTTAAAAAGCAAATACAAATATAATGATCTTACAAGTCCATGGTGTTTCCTTCATTCTCAACTTCTAAAACTCTTATATCCTGATCAAGGTACTTTCTATTGGTTATCTTAGCTGAAGCTTCATTTTCACTATATTTTTGACTATCATTGAAATTGGATAGAGCTGGTTGGATGTTTAGAAAACTATTAGTGCTATGGAGCCCTCTTTTTAAAAAACTATTTCTAAGATGGGAATGAATTAACTTTCTAAAGTATGTCATTTTGTATTAAAAATTAAACAGGATTATACTTTCATTTTTGTAATTTAAACTGATTTCGATAATTAAGCCCTTAGACCAAGCCTTTATTTGGTAATTCTACATCACTCGCTTTAATTTAAAAATTGAAATTGAAGTTTAGACAAATGTTATCAGATTTTAAAAGTGATAATACAATTGTTATATTTAATTTGCGACTTTATCCTCTAATTTAATAAATACTGCTTTGTTTATAAATACTGTTGTCCTTGTATCATACTTTTTGATTCAAAATTCCTATAGTTAAAAAGCGAAGGATGCAAACAAAGGGAATAATATCATTGCTTTATTAGAACATTCTAAGGAAAACAAGCAATAAACAAAAATCTTTCTATGCAGAAATACCGTAGAAATATAGAACCATAACCATACCTATTTTAATTTAAAGTGTTTCGTCAAATTCAGCCTCATCATCTTCTAAGGTAAAAGTTGGATTTTTAATAATAAATTCTGTACTATTGTAAGTTGGCTCAGGGATAGTCAAAGGCACTTTTTTTACAATACGATATTCCTTAAGCTTTTTATATGAAAAGTATATGATAACAATAAGTAAAACAAAACCTATAAATCCACCAATTGAACCGCCAATAATAGCAGGTATTTGACTTTTTGGCTTTAAATCTTCTATTTCTTTTGCTGAAGGCAACCGGTGTACTAGAGTGTAATTATTTAAGCTGATTATTTGCATTTTGGAGTAAACTTCTAAACGATATCCAAAACAATATAATAAGTAACCATTATAATAATCTAAATAGCTGAAAACAGAACTGATCAATCCAGATATATAGTGCTTTTCCCAAACAAGATTGTCTAAATTCAGAACATATAATGAGCTGTCCGCAAATTCTTTAAAATTTTCATCACTGGTGCCACCTATTATATAAACAAGATTTTTGACTTTTTTCAAGCCATAAATAGTACGTGCTTCTGGAAATTCTCCCAACGTAGTTTGATTGTGCCATTTCTTATCTTTGATATTAAAACTTATGATGGTATTAAAATTGACAGTTTTATAATAAAGTTTATTTTGACTTTCAAATGTTATTAAATTTCCATTATGTATAAATGATCTAAGGGAGTCAATTGAATGTTCGCTCGTTTTCTCAATAGACCTCCATTCGTTATTTTTAGTATTATAAATTATTAAGCCAGGATACACCTCAAGTTTATCTTCATCCAATTCATCTCCATTCAATTCATCTTCGTCCAGTTTATTAATAGTATAAGCTCCACCAGATATAACTAGCTCATCCGGATTTAAATCATTTTGGTTTAAGCTTGAAGTAACAGGTCCATATTTTAGTGATAAACTAGTTAAATTACCAAAATTTAAGTGCTTGATAAATTGACTCCCAGTTTGATCTACTTTCCAAGTTTTTGTTTTGGTATTAAATATTTTTACACTTTCTTCAATTGGTGTAAATGCTCCTCCCATAATTAAAAGTTCCTCTGAGCTATCGTTCAATCTAATAGTGCTATAATGAAATAATGTATTTAAAGGATGATCTCCAAGTGAATCAAATTTCCAATTTGCTCCTTGTTCATTATTAAAATCTATACCGCCTTTTAGATCCAAATAATAAACTCCAGTGTTAAAACTTCTTTCAACAATCTCCTCATTTTCGCTTTTAGGATCACTATTTGAATCAGAAAATCCGCCAAATACATAAATCGTATCATTGATTATTCCCCCGTTGGCTCCAGCTAATCCTGGAGTATTTGAACAATCCGATATCTTTAGTAACAATAGTAGCAATAGTGCCAGTTGCATAAATTTGAATAAAGAATTTTGTATCATTTAGCTAAAATTTAAGACTCTTAAATTATAAATATTAATCTTCAGCTCACAGTAACTCCAATGCTTATTTTGTGAAGTAGTGGTTCGAAATAACCCATATTAGGTTTATTTGATATGAAAGGCTGTACTATTCTTAATCAAAAGCACTGGTTTAAAAGTAGAATAGTCTAAATAATAGTTTTTAGTAAAGGATATGATAACTTTTATAAGAATATAGCATAATTATTCTTAAAAAATTACAACACTTCTTATTACATAATATTTTAATCAACCTTTTGTTGTAATTATTTGATTTTTTTAATTTAAGATCTTATTAAAGGTTATTCAATATTATTTAAACTATAAATATAAAAAAGACACTTCAATAGCCTACTCATAATATAGTGGGTTTTACAGATTTATCTAAAATCAAGTAATTTCAAAGAGAAAAAAGTTCAAAAAGAAAGGTGTTCAGAATAGTCAAGCCCATCTTATAGTAGAATCTCATCTTTTACTTACGTGTGCCATTTGGCTCGATTTTAAAATGTTTTCTTATTATTTGTAATTGCTTTAGAAATTGGTTACTTTCATAAAAGTTTCATCAATAGCTAGATTAATTTTTCAATTCCAATTTTGGTTTAACCTTATTGAAATATAACTATACAGTCTGAATTTCAATTTAATATTTATTATCTTTCTAAAACTAAAAAAAATAGTCGGTGTGAATGTCAGTCCGAGAGTTAAAGAGCAAGAACAAGAACATTTTGGTTTACTGTAAAAATAAAGACAACTTATATAGCTATTGAAGGTTTCAACTTTTTAAAAAATGTTTATAAAATTTCCAATAAGTTTATTAACAGCTCCTGCCCTAAATACAATATTAGTTAAATCATAAACAGTTAGCTTTTCATTTACAATTTTCTTTAAAAATTTAATTAAAAACAAAACTTTCTAGAATAAGCTACATCAAAATCACCAAACATAAATTTAAGCTCATCTACTATATGTATTAGTTGTTAGTAGATTAAACATTGAATTGCTTCATCATTGAAGCGCTGTAATATCATGTAATTTTAGCAATTTCAAAATCTCTGATTTTGATATTAATTGAAATACTTATATATACTTAAAAATTATAAAATCCCATTGTAAGATATAATGGTCCCCTCCTCATTTACTTCTTTCTTACCAGCTTATCCCTAACTCTCTAAAGCCTTCTGTTATTTGCTCTTTTTCTTTGTGCATTTGTTTATGCTTTTGACTTGTGGTTTATTTATGTTTATTGTACCAAACTGTTAATCGGCTGTTTCTTATTCTCTACCTTAGAAACTGAAGACCTGTTGCACTTTTCAAATTTATAATACAGACCATAATTTTAATATCTTAAACTTGACTAGATCTAAACCCTACTCCTAGGAACTCCCCTCTCTTCTGATTATATCATATCCTCTCTCTCATTGCTTTTCTCCCTTCTTACCACTAATCCTCAATTTTACACATCTTTCAAGATTTCAAAAAAAGCTATAGCAGCCTAATTAATGATCAATGCTATAAGTATCTTGATAACTGTAAATTAAAAGGTAAATAGCTAAAGCAACCGAACAAAGATAAAAGAAAGTTTAAAAACTATAACTCGTTTCACTTTATTTCTTAAATATCTACAAGCAATATTAGTACCATTTATTTTGAAGAATATTTAGTTCTAAAAACTAAGTTAAAAACTGAAAGTTGCCTATAAAAATAATGTTTAGAATATTTTTTAAGCGAGTTAAAAATTAGATGCTTGAAAGTTTTAAAAAGTGTGATAATAGAAACAATACATATTTTAATTTTAATTTATAGCGTTTGGTCGAATTCAGGTTCATCATCATCGAGCATAAAATTTGGATCTTTAATAATAAACACCGTGTTGCTATGTGTTGGCTCAGGGATAGTCAAAGGCACTTTTTTTACAATACGATATTGTTTGAGCTTCTTATACAAAAAATAAGTTAGAGCGATTAATAGTATAACCCCTACGAGTCCACCAATTGAGCCGCTAACAATAGTAGATACTTGACTTTTAGGTTTTGATTCTTCCATCTCTTTCGCTGAAGGCAATCGATTTACTAAAGTATAATTATTTAAGCTAATTATCTGCATTTTCGAATAAAGTTCCAGACGTAAGCCAAAGCCATATAAAAGATAGCCATTATAGTGCTCTAAGTAACCTAATATAGTACTGACCAATCCAGGTATATAATACTTTTCCCAAGTAAGACCATCTAAATTTAGAACATATAATGAACTATCTGTAAATCTTTCAACATTTTGATCATCAGTACCACCTAATATATAAACGAGATTATTAACTTTTTTTAGGCCAAAAATAGAACGTATACTCGGAAACTCGCCTGATGTAGTTTGATTATGCCATTTTTCATCTTTGATATTAAAACTTACAATAGTATCAAATCCAATAAATTCATTTGAGGGAGTATCAACACCTCCGAATAACATTAAGTTTCCATTATGTATAACTGAATTATGAGTACCGATTGAATATTGACTGTTCTCCCCAACAGTTCTCCATTTATCATATTTAGTATTGTAAATGACTAAACCATGATAAGCACCTTCCCCCGCTTCTTCTTTCATTTTTTCACTAGTATATCCGCCACCAAATAAAATTAGCTCATCTGGATTTAAATCGTTTCGAGTTAAGGTTGACGCAAAAGGTCCATAACTTAAATGAGAGTCACCTGATTTAGTGAAGTTTAAATTCTTAATAAACTGGCTTCCTACAGGATCGATTTTCCATGTTTTTGTTCTGGTGTTAAATACCTTTACACTCTCCTCGAGCGGCGTGAGCATTCCTCCTATAATTAAAAGGTCTTCCGAGTTATTGTCCTTTTTAATAACATTATGGTAGAGCAATCGATTTAAAGGTTGATCTATAAGCAAATCGAATTCCCAATCTTTTTCTTGGTCATTGTTGAGGTCCATCCCTTTTCTAAGGTCTATATAGTAAACTTTGCTATTCGAGTTACTTTCGTTAATATCTTCATCTTCTGTAAAATCTAATAAATCAAGACCACCAACTACATACATCACATCATTAATAACATCTCCATTAGCTCCAGATATTCCTGGTACATTTGAACAGTTTGGACTCTTCAAAAATAGCAAATATAGGAACACTAACTCTAAAAGATTTGAAAACATTTTGATGTGATTTGTACTTTATTTTTTGATATTTATGTCATTTGTAATAAAAGAACATTTTAATTTAAAAAATTAGTATAGCTCATTGGATATTTGAATGTTCTATGTAGAACTTCATAAATAATAATACAAAGGTCCAATCCCGAACAGTAAATATATGATTAAGCTCATTTGTAAATGTCTTTTTGGATAAAACATTCTCTCAAATCATGCACAAGTTCAATTATTTCAATTTATATATAACCTCTTGATAGATTCAACTTTTGGAGACTAAAACGCCTGATATGGTTGTTTTTACATGATTTTACCATCAACTTATCAAACTGTAAGCTCGGAAAATAAAAAATAACTTAAAGGAAGAGTATTCTCCTTTTAAACTCGAAAAGAACATTCCTTTAAAACTTTTATAAGTAATATTCTTAAGTAAAGATGTAATAATGTGATTTTGATAAAGCTAGAGTATAAAATATTACAATGCTGAGATAATATGTTTTAGTAAAGTTAATCCTCATGTTCTTTACTAATTTCCCCATCGGTTTTTTGAGTAGTATGGGCATTAATTGGATTAACTATAAAAGTATTAATTATCAAAGCAAACTTTACTAAAATACAAGACAGAGTGAAAATTCCTTTGTATATTTCTATAAGCTGAAATGACTCACTTAAGTTGATTTTCTGACAATGAAAGAATATACTTCATTTAATCTGTTGTTCCTTCCATAACTATTTCTTTTTAAACTCTCTAATTAATCAATCTGGGCAATATTTGGGTGTGTGTTTTTTGGCTTCATTACTTTTTGCATCTTTTAAGCGCTATTTGAGTGGAAAAATTATTAGGAAATTCTTAAATACAAAAATACATCCCCATTTAGATCCAAGCTGTGTCAACGATTGCCTTTTCAATAGCCCTAATAATTTCTTGTATTACTTCAATAGCACCAACTGTAATTGCGGTATATTTTTGATCTGTTGGTATTTGATAATGTATATTTATACCCATATCTACTACAGATTTTTCAATTTCAGAAAGTGCTTTAGTGGCATGAGTTGATAAACCACTTGAATCAGTGAACCTTGCTGATATGGTTATTCCTAAACCCACACAATCTAATGCTATATCTGTGATAAATAATTTTTTATAAGTATGAGATTTTTAAATTAAAGCTCTTATAATCAATACTGATATTAAGTGTTTTATTTGATAGACCTTAAATAGTGATAGAGTATAAGTTAGATTGAGTTTACGTAAGATTATAAAATATACGCAAGGCGTTCTCAGTTTAGCTTGGGATTTAATCAAATCAAGCAGGTTACTTAAGTTGCACCTAATGCCCTTTTGGTTTTAGGCATTAATAGTGTGACCAATGGAGTTTTATAGTATTTAGGTTTCCAAACAATCAGCCTAATATGCAAAATAGCTTCAATGATAATTAAGGTTGTTATAATTGGGTTGCTTCAACCATTCTCTAATCCACTTGAAATACTAAATGGGGTTGATAATGACGATAGCCTAGCAACTACAGGTGTTCAGGGATTGGTATGATGGTGTTTTTTTGTTTTGCCACTTTTTTGTTTTTTCACTATTTGAGTGAGGGAATTATTGGTAAATTCTTAAAAGAAATATATGGGGATGTTTTTCTTGATTTCATTACTTTTTCCATCTTTTAAGCGTTATTTAAATGGAAAGATTGTTAGTAAATTCTTAAACAAAAGATACATCCCCATATCCTCATATAAAGCTTTGGAAAATATTTATTGGCTCAATATTAAAAATCCAACAGGCTCAAAAGTAGGCATGGATAATTTGCTGGGGAAAAGGGTAGATTCATATAGAAAAGAGTAATAGATCTATATCCAAATGCCAAAATTATCAACACCTGAAGTTGAACCCATAATCAGAATACTTTCTATAAAAAAACTGCAAAGTATTTAATGAAAAACTGTGTTTGTACTATTGTTTTGTATTTAATGCTGATACAGCTTATTCTATTAATAAAAATTATTATAGTTGCATGGATAATATTAATCTTACTGTTAATAAATATATTTGAGTAAATCAATCTTACTATATCTAAAAAGATTTTGTATATAAAAAATCATTACATTATAATTTTGAGTTAACATGAGTTGGTATAAAATTGGTATAAAATTGGTATAAAATTTAAAATTTAACGGTTTTTTAGCTGAGAATTAATTATGAAAACAAATTTTAGTATATGGAGATGTATTTTTGTGTTTAAGGATTTTACTAACAAATTTTCTGCTCAAATAGTATTTAAAAAATGGAAAAAGTAATGAAACCAAAAAAAAAATACTCCCATATTCTTGATTAGAATATTAATGTTTTTAACATGTTTCATTGTTTTATAGTAAAATAAATGTATGAAATATTTTTTATATTATTTGATATCTATATAGGACTTTTGACGTTTTAATATTCATTTAAGTATTTATTTCAACTTCAAAAATTACATAAATTCCAGCACACTTGTAGTTATATAAATTCAATCAAATCTAACTCTTAATAAATATTTTTCAACCTTCTGCTAAGATCTGATTATTTAATACTAATAAATGTGATAGTTTGCTTTTTAGCTTTACGTTATAGATAGGGGATCATTCCAGGAAATAGTGTGATGCAAAGGATGAACACAGTAGTAGAAACCATATAATCTCATCTCCAATCAAAATTTCCATTAGCTGGAATTACAAAAGAATTGTTGATCAATTTTAGAAACAAATGATATCAAGTTTATGGAAGTAAACATAGCTTTACTTTCTACCGAGGTTAAGTCCTTCTAATAACATCCTCATCAGTGAAAATAATAATAGACAAAAAGTAAAAAGCATAAAAAACAAAGAACGAGTTTGCCATACTAAGAAATATTATACTTAAAAGATGATACGGGGCTGCCCAAATTGGTTTCAGAATTTATTTAGAGATTAATCTAAATTTTAAGTTTTTAAATTTGTGCATTTAATGTGACGGCTAAATCTAAAGAGCTTAAAATTAAATATTGTTAAGAGCTTATTTTAATTGTTTCCTTTTTTTAAATAGCTAATTTTTCTAACTATATGGGGATGTATTTTTGTATTTAAGAATTTCACTAATAATTTTTCCACTCAAATAGCGCTTAAAAGATAGAAAAAGTAATGAAGCCAAAAAAAACACTCCCATATGTTTATGTTATTTCTATTAAATATTTGGGGATGTTTTTCTTGATTTCATTACTTTTCCATCTTTTAAGCGTTATTTGGATGGAAAGATTGTTAGCAAATTCTTAAACATAAAAATACATCCCCATTTAATAGATACATAATATATAGTTACATAAATACAGTTATTTGACTTTATTTTGTGGAATATTACTTTTTTAGCTTCATTATTGATTATGGGATAACAATTACTTAAGTTGTTGTGCTTTCGACTTCAGAGACAATTAATCTCATGGTCTTGTTTTGATTTGATATGAGAATTTGTCATGTGATTCTGAAGGCCATTACCTCCCCGTTTTGCTATTTATACTTGTTGTAGTATAAAAGAGATCCTTCAACATAGTAGCTTGAAACTTTTAACTGAATTATTTCCTGATATCGTACATTTAATAAAGCCGCTAAATTTTCTTAATATTATTTTATCTAGGTTTTACAGTAGTATTGTCTATTATATTTGCCTTACATAGTCCATAGTCTGTTACGTGGTATTCTTCATAATTCAAGTCTATCTTAGTTACATAAACCAAGACCTTTCGACTTACAGCATAGCCAACTAAGCAATCTCTGTTTTCGACTCCAAGTCACTGAGTACCAGATTTCGCAATTTTTTGTTAAAACAGAAGCAAAATGCAAGCTTTCATAACTAAATTTCAAAATGGGATTTTTAAAAATTTTAATACAATAGGGAGGAAGTACACAATATAAACATTTTAATTGATTTACATCGATTTTAAGAGCTACTTATAACAACCCAGGGTTTACGAAATTTTATAATAAAATAAAACAGAGCAAAGATATATTATCGAAGTTTATTATCGATGATAACAAACTTAATCAAGCAATGTATAAAATTAGTGCTTTAAGGGAAACAGGAAATAAAAATCAACAAGTAGGATTATTATCAACTATGGCTTCAGTATATTCTTTTGATGAATGTAAAAGCTTTGGGTTTAATATAAATAAAAATCAATATGATTATTCAAAAATAAGTAACAATAATAAAATATCAACATTACAATCTATTATTAAAAATATAAAAAAAATTAAAGATAAGCGAATTGAAGCTATTATACGATATTTACTAAATGATTCAACTATTTCATCAAGATTTAATAAAAAAGTAATGACAGTAAATATTCATCAGATAATATATATATATTAAATAAAAGTAGAAGAATGATATACAGTAAGTATTTGAATGATTTAAAAGACAAAGTAGTAGCTAGGTCAACATTTTTTAAACATATACCAAGTAATTTCAAAAATCCAGCAAGAAAAACGGATCTATGTAATATATGTACCCAGTATACAGTTAGAAAAAAGTTATTTGAAAACAAAATAAATACAGCAAAAAACAAAGCAGAGATAGAAGAAACTCTCAATGAAGAAGAAAAATTATACAGATTACATAAATTCTGTGTTGATACTCAAAAAAACACATTTAATGAAACTATCAGAAAATTAAATAATAAAAGTTGTATAATAGTTTTAGATTTTAAACAAAATATGGAAATAGGAATAAGACCAGATTCAATGAATTTAGATAGTTACAACAAACAAGCTATATCAGTATTAGGCTTTGGTGTTTTATATTTAAAAGATGATAAAACAATAGTCAAAGTTTACTTTGATTATTTATCTGAAATATTAAATCATGATTCAGCATATGGGGATGTATTTTTTTGTTTAAGAATTTCACTAACAATCTTTCCACTCAGGTAGTGCTAAAAAAATGGAAAAAGTAATGAAATCAAAAAAACATTCCCATATGAGGAGATTGTTTAATCGATTTAATCTCTACAGAGCTTTTATTTAAAAAGTTTACAAAAACTAATACATGGGTAGATACAGGAAATCATTTTAGATCACAAAGGTTCCCACATTATATATTTAAGGAAATTCATAAAATAAATAGTAGTTTAAATATTGATCTTAATTTTTCTCCTGAACATCATGAAAAAGTATAGTTGATGGACATTTTGGAAACCTTTCAAAATGCAAAAGTAGTTTGAAGCATTAGGTAAAATAGAAGACATTAATAATTAATTTCAAGATTTGAGGCTTTTATTTGCGAGCATAATAAAATTAATAACTCGACTGTAAATAATGAGAAAACAGATATAATTTTTAAAAAGTATGAAAGAAACAAAAATACAAAAAGAATAATAGAGATGCAAGGCATTAAGAAGTATTTACACTTTATTAAACATAACAATAAACTACATTGTTATCCAGTATCTGATATATCAAAAAGAATTGAGTAATTCTAATTGGAATTATAGAGTCTATAGAAAATAGAAAAATTAAAAGATTAATCCCAGCTTACCTTATGAAAATAACAAAGAATTTAAAATTTTCGATATTTACTAAGCAATTAGGTATTTTTTTAAATGATAGAAATAGATTATTAAATGTTAAGATTACTTAAGTTATTGATAGTTAAGTTAATAAATACTTAAAGAACAAGTAACTGTAATAATATGTAAAAACTATTATTACTTGTACTATCTAGGGATGGTTAATTATAGTTTTGGGGCTAACCACTCCCTCCCATACAACTATTTATTAACTTGGCAATATATTAATAATGTAATTATAACATTAAAATAGTTTATTTATTCGGTAACAAATCTACAATGTTGGTTATAAAGCAGTCAATAATAAATATTTCCCAATAAAGTTTTATAAGAACATGTATTTAAGATCTATTAGAAATCCAGCTAACTTATAGTATAAACTATAATAGAATGATTTAGAACTGTGTCTGGGTACTTTTGTTTTGATAAAAAATTTGATTTTAGAATTTTAAGCAAAGTTTTTAAAGTACAAATTTTTTTAAAAATTGGATAAAATAATGAAACTAATTCAGACAACCCCATATTATAGATTTTAAATTAGAGTCAAAAGAATCAAGATAGTTTTATGATAATAAATATAAAATTATAGCTTTTTTATAATAAAACTGTTACGTCTTAAAAAACAAATATATAAAATATAGAAATATTGTTACATACTATGTTTTTGTTAAGGGGTCAATGGCTCCGCAGTATGATTAGCATTTCAAAAAACTTAGCATCGTAAATTAATTCATACATTTAGAATGATATTTTAAAATATTGTTATATCAAAAAAAGTTATCCAAATTACGCACTACAGATTTTTTTGAAAAGTTACAGTTATAATACAAGAATAAAAGCTATTTTATTAATTGCTGGTCTTGAAATCACGAATTGGTCTAAACCTAATTACAAATGGGGGTGTTTTTTTGTGCTTAAGAATTTTGCTAACAATTTTTCCATTCGAATAACGCTTAAAAATGGAAAAATAATGAAATCAAAAAAAACATCCTTAATATTTAAAAAATTCATATCTCTTTTCATGTCATTGAATTTTAATATAGTTTTATTGCCTCATTTTAATACAATCGAGATTAAATTATTCCCCTTTCTAATCGTTACTTTGGTTGAATCAAATGATGCCAAATCTAAATGAAATCAAAAAATGACAGCGCATAATATGCTAAAACTATTGCAGGTTTAATAAAATTTGAATCTTGGAAGATTAATTCATAAAATTTAAGGATTTTGAAAATAAAAATAAGTTTAAAGAATTTATTGAAAAAAGTAAAATAATATAATTAAAATCAGTACAGTAGCATAATAGGTAATATATACAAAACTTAACAAATACCACCTAATCGTACATCCCAATAAGTTAAGTGATCGTTAATGGAAAGAATAGGGGCTCTGGCTAAAGAGCATTTTTCATCTTCCAATGCTTCATCGGAACACACATAAGCTCGATTCTTATAAATATGTAGCTCTCTCTGGTAATGAACATATTCTAAAATTTTTGGTGGTAAGTGGGGGACAATATCTCTATTAAAAACAACCCTTGTGGAGCTAAGGTATTTGCTATTTAACCATAAAGCAAAAGCCTTATTTCCGACTCTTGGGGAACCATAAGTAAATAGTTGAATCCTTCCCCATGGCAAATTTAAATGTTGCTGTAATTCAATCGTAGCTAGGTTGGCTAAGGCACCACCTAAAGAATGACCAGTAACGATCAAAGCATGATCTGGGTATCTAATAAGTAATTTTTCAATTCTGGGTGAAAATAAAGGAAATAAAGCATCGATCGCATTTTTAAACCCAGTGTGGACTTTCATTTTAGGATCCCCATCCTTTACCTTATAATGTGTTTGACGGAAATTTAAATTAGTAATCCAATTCTTTAAGTTACTACTTCCTCGAAACGACAAAATAATTTGGCTTTTGTGATTATCAATTGCTATAAAGCCACGCCCTTTGGTATCCTTATGATAGAATATATCAATTATAGTGACTGCGCTACCAAGCACCTGACAATGGTGACATATCCATTGTTTTAAATTGCCATCGCTACAATACGCAGCTCCAGCATATCTAGCAATACGTTTGGACTCTAGCTCACTGCTGATCACTATATTACTTTGAAATAGTTTGTTACTTTTTTTATTGAAATGAGAATTCAAAAAATATTCTTCAGCTTGAGGACCATAAGTTATGTCTTCAAAAATAGTTTGATTCAATACCACTGAATACCTTATACTAGATTCAACTTCAACATCTAACTCTAAAGAGGTAGATATTGTATTAGAAGTTTCGTAAGTCTCATAGGCTTCTGTACTAATGTAAGATGAATAAAGGGATTCGAAAGGAACAAAACGAGATGAGGAAGGAGTAGCAGATGGATTTACATGGATATCGACTTCCTCGACAATGGTTAACTTGGAAGTGACTTGAAGAGATTCAAGGGTGATTAAGGAGAAGTCTTCTTCTGGTTCGTGTAACTGGGAATAGACTACTGTTGTAAATAGGTAGGAAATTAAGACTCTAGTAAAGCGCATTATAAGATAATAAAAGAGATAAAAGTAGTGTAATTCTTTTTTTATAGCTTTTTACAAATACCAAAAATGGAAGTGTTAATTTTTTTATAAATCAAACCGGTTTATGAAGAATGTGATGCATATTGGTTCCTAAAGCGAAATTGCTATTTTTTTATTCTCGGGGAATTGTAACATATAAAATAACTACTTTTTGACTTTAATTCATAATCAAGGATTAAAGTGAGCAAAAACGAGTATTGACTACACCAAGCTTGAGTTTAGTAAACATCAATATCATTTGATTCTTTTTTCTATAAAGACATTGAGTCAATAATGTTTGGATCCTACAATCATCCTCAAAAACTTATCTCAGTTCTAATAGTTGATATCGTTTTAAAGTATGATCTTTTGATAAAAGCTAAAAGCCACCAAGTGTTAAAAGTTTAGCTGGTTGTTTATTAGTAAAGATTATTTTAATCTTTATCACTAAGCTTATTATTAGAATTTTACTTGACTATATTTGATAAAAAATACGTAGTAAATATTTTATTTTACTATATTTGATTACTCCTGGTTTATTATCCACAAAAGTATGTATCATTATAATTACGCCCTGTACTTATGCTTCTATTATTATGGGCCCACAGTTATATTACATACGCTTCCATTCTATTTTTAATTATATTGAGATTTTTCAGAATCAATTCAACTCTGTATAGGACTAAAAGAATCTAAAATGTTTATAAAAACATTAGTTAGAATTTAAAAAATTAAAAAGCCGTATGCACTAAACCCTATTAAACACATTTATTATAGCTATAATTTCTCTACAAAACCTTTGATTGAAACAGCAATTTAAGTTACAATCGAATAGTTAATTACTATTTATACTTAGAGCGGACTTTCTATTAATTCATTGATTTAAATTATTAGATTCTAAGTTCAATTTACTTTATAAATAAAAATAAAGCGTCACTTATATTCACTTTAACGAATTAAATTTTGATATCTATTACACTACCAAGATGTTATTGACGCTTTAATTCAAATAGGCAATTGATGACTATAAACTTCATTGGATTAGTTTAATTATATTAGTATAAACTATATGACATAAAAATAAAAAATAAAAAAATTAGTTCGATTAATAACTGATTATAATTTCTTAACTTTTGGACATTTTAATGAAATATGAAATAATTTGAACATTGTTAAACTGCGCTATGATGACTTGGATTCTAAATTTAAGAAATATGGCGCAACTTATTTTAAGAATGGAACATAATTAAACTATATACATAAAAATAAACTCTCATCTTCACTGAATTTTCCTTTTGTTTATCATACATATCATTTATAAGAGACTATTTCCCTCACCCATTATTAATGCCTTCCTTGGTAATTTCAATCAGTAAAGTGTGAATGAATTCAGGAAATTTTGTAAAAAACTATCATTTTTTACTTCTTTACTTTCTTACTCCTTGGAACACCCAAATTTCCAACTAAGTCCTCTTTTTTATTCCCTTAGCAAGCATGTGCTTTAAACTTCTGCTCATTGATACTAAATTTATTTCTTTATAATTTTTATAGTAATATACCTAAATTAAACGAATTAAATTGTTGTTTAACGTTAACAATAGTTCAGTTATAAATAGTAAAGACTCAACTTTCTAAAATCCACGTCACAATGAACTCCTTTTTAAAAAGAACAAGCAACTAAGCCAATTGTTTTATTTATTTTCTTTAAATCAATTGATTAGTTGTAAGTATGACAATTTTTGTTGTTTAATGTTAATAAACTTCTAAAACAAGTAAAAGCGCTGTAAGCATTAGAGAATAATGTAAGTATTGTTTTAAACTTAGTTCAATGCATTAGCTACTATCATAGAGTAAAAGAGACGACTTGAGCTTTATCTAGAAAACAGACTGAGGCACTTAGCATTGGACTAAGTATCGAAAAAAAAAGTATATGAACCTTGGATTTATCTAAACTTCATTCATTAAGAATTGATTAAAAAAACACAAAATGTCCTTAAGTCGCTATCTTGGAAGTTCCTTACCTTTTGATTCAAGAATTGGCTATCCACATCACCACTTACTTAACTATGATCCCTTCTTTAGTGATACTTCAGATTATTCTTTTAGCCCTAAAGTAGAAGTGATCCGCAAAGAGGATGAAACGGTGGTTCAAGCAGAACTTGCGGGGTTTAATAAGAACGATATCCATGTTAATGTTTCAGACGATTGCCGTCGTTTAGTAATTTATGGAGAGAGTAAACGAGATAAGAGCTATCAAGAAGGGACTGTAAGTTATAGTGAACGTAGTTATGGAAGCTTTACTCGTAGCTTTAATATTCCAATAGATTCTAAAACTGATGATATCAAGGCTAGTTTCAACAATGGCTTGTTATATGTTAAGGTACCAAGAGATGTAAACAAGGAGCATCAGCAACACACAATCGCAATTGAATAAAGAGCTACATCACCTTACTGCTAAATATCCTGCCACTTAATTTTTCAAATAAAGCCATTTAAATTTTAAGTTTTTAAAATTTGATAAATTATAAAATTTTGTTTAAAATACCATTATTAAGTAATAGGTATAATATTGTTATGTTTGGAGTTTTAAATAAATGATACTAAAGTCATAATCTATTATTTTAAGTACAGAGCGGCTTTAATTTAAAGTAAAGTAGTAGTGACCTTAAAGATCTTATAAAAAAGTAATGAAGGTGAAAAAAAATAGCTGCTAAAGATTATAAAAAGGGACATAAAAATCAAAAATCATTTTATAAATAACTAAAGTTTAAAGAGTAATTTCTATCTAATATATATATTACATACTAAGCTATTATATCGTGCCTTTTATTTTAAATTTTTGGAAAGTATTTAAATATAGGATCTATAAACTGCTGTATAATTTTAATTTTTGGTTAAAAAGCTTGGCAAGATTTTTTATAATCCCTGTTGTTTCAATATTAATAACATAGCCAGTATATAATATATTAATTTAGAATAAATAATATTTTTACATTTATGTTGATTTTTTTAGTTTTTATTTCTTAATAATTTTTTTAATCAAGCTTTAAAGATGTTGCTTTGAGCTATAGCCACTCTGTAAGTCGATTGTGTAATAAATCTAAGCATTTTTTTTGGAATAAAACTTTTTTGGCCTACTAATTTACTTATTTACTTATTTATACGCTTTAGTAGTAAAGTGCCATATAAGTTGCACTAATCTGTAATTGAAATGTTCCCCATAGTGCTATTTTATTAGTATAATAAATCAGAAAAGGCTTTTTGCTTTCGAATTAAAATCAACACAAACAAGACGAATATGAAAGTTAGTGAAAATCAATTAAAAGTAATGTGTATTTTATGTAATAGAAGATCTAAAACGCTTTATATTAATGTTTAAATAAATACTATATTTCTATTCAAAGTATACCGTTCTATCAAAAGTATATACATTAATTGTAAATAGTTAAATAATTCTTGAAATCTATCTTTAACAATTCAATTGAAACTAAAAATTTTAATGTTTAAAATGGTAGTTGCATGTCAAAATAAATCAAAATTAAAAAAATTATGCATATTAATCCTATAAACGTTAACAATTTCCAATAGCTAAACTTATCTCAGTACATTCAATACAATCATAAATCAAAAATAATTCTTCTAATCTTTACAAGAAATAATTATTAGAAGCAGAGCGATTAGGCACCGTACGTTCATTATCGGGCACAGCTTGGAAAATCATAAAAGAAGAATCATCCACTTTTTCGTTTTCACTTATTTTCATAATAGATGCTACATTCCCACATCGATAACAGTAGTTTGGTGCTGACCATACAGTGACTAAATTTTTATCATCAAACATAAATTTATATCCTTCTTGAACAAGTTGATGGGCTCGTGCTATAAGTTCAAGTCCATTAACATGATTGAACTTTTAAATCGTAAGTATTTTATTTTTTAAATTTTACTATTCATTTACTTCATTTGTAACTTGACCTCCAAATAGCCATCCCGCACCTCTTGGTGATACTGCCCAACTAGAAACATGGTCTGGATCTGACCACATTAAGTCTTTTAAAATATTAATATAGTTCGTTATTCTTTAATAATTATTATTACCACAAAAAGCGCCATCATGAGGAATTTCTTGGCAACGTTGAATAGTTCGAATTTGATCTAAAGTTCGAATATGTGGTGATAACCCGCCATGGACGCATAAAATTCTTCCATCAACAATCTAGTATTTTATTTAGTTTACTCATTTTTGTTTAAAATAGTAATATACCGCTGCTAAACCCAAATAATCAAAAACTTGACAACAAGCTTTCCATACATTTGCATTTCCATACTTATTATGACATTCCTCTAAGAACAATTAGGTATTTATTCTTCTTCTTAAAAATTTATTTACCATAGAATCCATAAACCTGAGTTATTTGTCTACTTTCATGATTTCCTCTCAAAAGTGTAATTTTTGAAGGATAACTATACAAAGTATGAATATCAAAGAACCAACAAAAAATAGTAAGCTTACCGTGCTTTTAAAGCCATCAATAAACTAAAAGTCTCTAAACTGTAGTACCCTCTATCAACAAAATCTCCCTATTTTAAAAATTCAATTAAATTCCAAATTAAATCAAAAAGTTTACCATAAAGATATAATTAGTATCTGGGACTTCACCACCAACTTTAAAAAGCTTCAAAAGGTCATAAAACTGACCATGAATATCACCACAAACAGTCACAGGTGAGGATACAGGCTGAACATTACTTTCTTCCATTAACAGTTCTTTTACCTATAAATTACTCCTAGCTTAGCGCCTATTCTTAAAAAGTTTCTTGTTTTTATAATTTACCATCTCACATAGTTTTTTCATCTCGTTTTCTGACAAATATTGACATTTTCTTAAAGTTTCAATCCATTGATCGGGCCCAGCCATAGTTATTCTATTATATATTTGTTTTTTAAATTAACTAGGGTTGATTATTATATGCAGTCTAACTAAAATGCTCTTTATTTTTTTAAATTTCAACTGTAACTTCATAAAAAAATCTAAGCCAATCATCACCTCAATTTCTTGGTCCAATTAAGCTTATACTTTAAGATCAAAAGCTTAATCATTGTGGCTAAAAACAGAAAATAAACCGCCAATCAAAATAAAGCTAGTGGTGAATAATTAAGTCGATTAATTGGCAGTAGAAGCACTAATATTTTCCCTAGTATTCCAAATTTGGTCAATTCAACTTTTTATTTCGAAGTGAGAAGCTATAATACTATGACTCAAGAAAGTTTCAACAGTTCAACAAAGACAAAAAATAAATCGAATTATGACGATGATTCAATGATGTATTATCCAAAGAATACAAAGAGTTTATCTAATGCCTCATCTCGTTCAAACTCTTCATTTAGAAATAAGTAACTTAATATAAACGAATACTTTAATTCCTATTAATTAGAATCAAATAGTAAAAATGGGCTGGAAACAAAAAATCATGAAAATATGGCAAAATTAAATAGCGAAGGCCATTTAAATAATCATAAACATAATGGTATTTCACATAATCACTCCCTTGGAGCTTCATTAAACACTCATAATGAGCACAATGGTGACAACGATCATAGTCACAACCACAGCCATAGCCATAATGTTCATAACCATACCCATGATCATAGTCACAACCATAGTCATAATCACGATCACAATCATAATCATGACCATAGTCACGAACATAATCACAATCATGACCATAGTCACGGACATGGTCATAAACATGACCACAGTCACGATCATGGCCATGATCATTCAGAGAATGGGCATATTTTAGATTCCTTTGATGGACAGATATTAAATTTACCAAGTTTTAATGAAGCGTTTCGAGATAAATTAAGTTTTTACCAACTTATAATGCGAATTGGCTCCCACCAATCTAACCACTGCAAAAGATTACTTCAGTTTACTATACTCCAAACATTATTGGGTTTCTTTATTCTTACTTCGTCAATTTTTGTGGAAAGTTTAGGTAAATTGTTTTTTATTTAAAGTTACAACAGCTATATTTTTCAAAGCTCTTGCTGGTATTGGCTATGTGACTATCTTTGATAGCTTAGGACTTGCAAACTCACTTTTAGCAAAGCTAACGGTCGAGCCTAGCATTAGTGATAGCTCGAACGTATATCCTTATGGGTAAGTCATTATTTTTTCTATTTTCGCTTTCTCTTATATATGACTAGTTTAAAGCGATTTGAAATTGTGGTTAATTTTGTTACTGTAATTTACGGACTATTTGCATCCATAAATATGATCAAGGAAGGACTTGAGACCTTACTTTTGGGAGAGTTTGACCATTCTATTAACCCAAGCACTTTGTTCCTCGGTTATGGGTAATTTTCTTGTTTATTCATAAGTTTATTTTTTTTATTTACTTCATAGCTATTACCTTTGTATCCCTATTATTATTAATATTTTCGTATATCTTGCTACAATGTTTCCTTATAGAACACATGGTTTTTTTGCTCAACGTAAATTTAATACACTTATAAACCAATATTTTATCAATATTTATAGTTCGATTCCAAAAAAACAAATCAACCTCGATTAAGCATTTGAAGTCCATCAACTCCTTTATAGTTTCGTCGTTATTTTTTTCAATGTGTAGTCTTTGTCTTTTAACCAATAACACTTTTGGGTAAAGCAATTTCTTTATTGTATAGCACTCATTAATTCAATTCATAGATTTCATCCAGAATTTTTTGATTCAATGATCTCACTTATGCAGGCCATAGTGCTTTTATATCTTACCACTCCCCTTTCAATAAGAATCTCAATGATTCTAATGCATACCTTACCTTCCTTTTTACAGTCGCCAGTAAAAAAGGCTTTGAATGATGTAATTTAGTAATGTTCTTTATTAGTTCCTTATTAAATTTTTTAGGTTACTTCATTACCCTTTATTGACCGTTATGACAACTTACACATATGGCAAAATGGGTATGGGGAGTTTATGGGTACCGTTCAAATCTTTGCACATGCTAATGTTAATTTGAATGAAATTGATCCACTGCTATTGAGTTCCCCATTTAAAGGAGTTATTGACCAGTTTAGCATTGAGCTCACGCAGTAAGCTTTTGGTCTTTATACTAATATAAGTATGTTACATTTGGTTTTATTCTGAGAATTAAAATATGAGATGATAAATGCATTAAATATTTCATAATAGGATTAATTTTTTAGTTGATGTTTTTGATATAAATTTAATGTAATGTCATTATCAGATTAAATGATATGAAATAACCTATAATAAAATATAAAAGTATGTTTCGTAGCTTCAAAATTATCATTTTTTTTGTGATAACTTATCTTTACATTTTAAGCTTTTTATTCAAGTTTTAAAAATCAAATTATTTTTATGAATTTAAAATGTCACTATTAGTTATACTGTATTATTTTCTTTATTTGAAATAAAAGTAGTATTATATATATATTCGTAAAACCATCAATAATAATATAAACACTTCATACATGTATTCTTTGTAGATATAATAATACAATTTATAAAATAGTAATGATTTATATATTTGGTATTGATTTAATTAAAAAGATCTTGATCAAATTAAATAAAGTAGCTATTTATAGGTATCATAAAGGATTATATTTATCTTTGAAAGAAAGCCACACTTTTAAACCTTATTAAAAATTAGTTTATAATTGTAATTGTTTTTCCAAAATATTACAAGAGATTTAAAGAAATCTTGTAAAGTTCCTTTTAAAGCTTGTTCTTAATATACCTTAAGCAACCTCAACTCTGCTTTAAAAAAAATAGTCATTTTCTAATTTAACATTTTAGCCTAAAGGATACATTAAATAATGAATATAATTAGCTAATAAGCGCAATATTGTTTTTATTGTTAAATAATAAAATATTGAGTGTATAAACTGTACTGAAATCTCCTTCATTAAAACAAATATAGGACATAAGTGAAATAGACTAAGAGTTCTATTTTATTTAAGATTTATAATTCGACTTGATAATTTAAATATAATGAAATATATTTTATTATACTAAATCAGAGCAATTAAAAAATTCGTTGTTGTGTAACAAGGGTCAGGAACGGATGTTTGATTTGATGAATCAAAACTATTATCAAATAATTTATACCTGACTTCCATATCTTTGGGATCTTTTAAATTAAATTTTATCTGATAACTTTAAATTTATTATAATTAAATTAGTGAATGGTTAAATTAGCCAAACAATCACTAATTGGGGTAATGGGATGGATTAACTATGATCTCATTTTACTAAATAAAGACAAAGTCTATCTAAATTAAAACTTCTAGATTCAAGCACAATTTTTACGACTATGCTTATAAAAAGATCAAATTGAAATCATTCTCTCTTACTCCTATTTACCCCACTTAGACTCTATTATTGGCTATCAACTTTAACTCAAGATAGTCATAAAACCCAATGCCCTATTAGTCAATTTAAACTATGCCAAAAGAAACTTTCAGCAATTATTATAAAATTGACTCCCCTATTGAACAAGACAGCAGCTCAATGAGTGATAACAATAACGAACACGAACACGAACCAAAGCCTTCCAGATTTCAATTTATGAAACGTAAAGGCTCTACGGATTCTGGTAACAGTAAGAACGAAAAAGGAAACGAAGTTAAAGAAGAAGGGAGAGGGAGAAAGAATTCAATCTACAACATGATAAGACGCAAAAGTTCAGTGGATAGAGAAGCTGCATCTCAGGCTGTAGATAGGTTAACGGTACCAGAAGTAGTCATTTCAGAATCAGTAGAATTTGATGAGGACCCAGAAGCAGATGTTTGTTTCCCATTGGATCAAGATGAGAGGGGAATCGATTTAACCAGTCTAGAGAAAATATTATCCGGTGATACTTCTTACTCCCCTTTTTTATTTGATACTTTTGAGTCAGGAGCAAAAAATTATGATCCTTCAATTAAGCAGGAAGTAGATGATGAAAAGAGGTTTATTTTTTATTCTAAAATGACTGGCATTATTTCAGTAGCTAATTTTTGGGAATTTGGAGGTTTAGGCGTCTCGATGGTTGATGCTATTAAACAAGGCGATTTTTGGTTGGATGTTACCTCACCCACTGAAGCAGAAATGAAGGTTATCTCACGTATCTTTCGTATCCATCCATTGACAGTAGAAGATATTTTAACTGAAGAAATTCGTGAAAAGTGCGAATTATTTAAGCAATATTATTTTGTTTGTTTTAGAGCTTATGAGCAAAACTCAGATTCCCCTAACTACCTTGATCCGTTAAATGTTTATAATGTAGTTTTCAAAGAAGGGATTATTACTTTCCATTCAAAACCGATGTATCATGTCAACTCTGTTTTAAAACGTATTTCTCAACTTAAAGATTTTATTAATGTTACTTCCGATTGGATCAACTATGCAATTATCGATGATATTACCGATTCTTTCGCTCCCATGATGAGACATATTGAGTTAGAAGTAGATACGATTGATGAATTAGTTTTGATTTTACAAGAGAATGAACAATCAGATATGTTAAGGCGAATTGGGCATGCGCGTAAACGAGTGACTATGCTATTAAGGTTATTAACAACCAAACCTGATGTCATTAAAGCCTTAATTATGCGATGTGATGAGCGTATCCGACACACTAATGGTTCAGATATTAAATTATACTTGGGGGATATTCAAGATCATTTAGTCACTATGGTTCAAAATTCATTACATTATGAAAAAGTATTGGCTAGAGCGCATTCCAATTATTTGGCACAGATTTCAATTGAACTTACTCAAGTGTCCAATCGTACCAATGATGTTGTGGCTAAACTTACAGCTATTGCATCTATTCTTTTGCCTATGAATGTAGTCACTGGTTTGTGGGGTATGAATGTACATGTGCCTGGTCAGGATGACGAATCATACTATTGGTTCTTTGGGATATTGGTTTTCATGTTCGCCCTTGCTTTCGGGTTTTATCTATTAGTTAAACGTTCTGGTCTCCTTTAAAATATTCGATTTGAAGTTCATAATAAAAATAGCTCTAATATATTTAATTTTAAATGTGGATTATTTTAGTTTTTGAACTAATTTCATTGTTCTTAGTTTTTAAATAAATTAGCAAAAAAGAAATAAACTTTCAAAATAATACCCAATTAAACTTAAATAAACGTTTATAATAATATAAAATGAAACATTGATACAGCCCCTAATAAGTCATAATACAAGCTTAATGGCTTTTATACTTATTTAAATTACCTTAAAAGTATATTCTTTTAACCTCTGTAATAGAAGAATCATTAGGACAATAAGGGCATTTAAAGGTAGTTTTTAACTTTGCGATTTTATGCAATGCTCCTTGAGAGATGACATGACCACATGTCATCATCATTGGTGGATTATCGTCTGAGGCTTGTACTTTATCAACTGGACATATAAAAATGGAATGAAATCTCCAGCTTTCTAATAGTTCAGCAACTGCCTTATAAAATTTAAGCTTTTAGACTTTTAAACTTACAAATCAAAAAGTCAGGTTACCTGTAGCTCATCGATCTCGGACCAACCCGTTGTTTTCTTTGTATATTTCAACATTTTAATCATTTTTGGGTAAGCAATTGTTCCAACCGTAATACTACAAATGTTAGACTACTATTTTATAAATAAATTAACTTACGTTATGTACAATGGAGACTCATGAGAAATCCCTAACACTGAACAAAAATCTCTAGTGAACATATACTCAATATCTGGCCATTGGTTGGTATTAGCAAACTCATAATAGGGAGACTCTTTAAGCTGTGGGGAAAAAGATAACATACCCATAAGTTTTTGTATCTCTATAAAAAATAATTAAATAAAATTCTCGTTTTTAAACATTCTAAATTTGTACCATTAAAATGGGTGTTGGTGAATGTAGCAAAGTTTTCTTGTCCATACATCATAGCTTCCATAAAGTTACCCGCTTGATATAACATGGTAAAATTTACTCGATGTAAGCAAAATTCTAAATTGCTGCCTTTTCGATCCAAAAACTCCCTATTATTTTTAGCCCATCTATGTATAACGTCATTAATTCTTAAACTAAAAGCAGGGCAAAAATATATACTCTATTGCTGGATTCAAATTCCTCTGACGTATCTGATCAAGCACGGTATGTAACCCATTGAACTTACTCTTTAAAGCAGAGGGATACATAATTTTAGCTTCCTAAAAAACATTATATCTAAATATAAAATAACATCATTTTGATAAAAAAGTACGTGAGAAAATATTCTAGCAGCTTCAAAATACCCTTGACGTATAAAATATTCTGATATCAGTTCCAGTACTAGGTTCTCCTTTCCTTCATATCCTTCCTCCGTAATAATTTGGTTAAAATCTAACATGAATTTCTATTTGAATGGTTAATCCCTTTTACCATAAATATATTAAACTAATTACACTATTATATTCTTTATACAGCTTATTCACATTCGTATTTGCATCTTTACCACTATGCATCACGGCATCAGCAGCACTAGAAAGAAGCTTAATATCACTTTCATTGAAATTGACTACTTCTATATAATTTTTTAGCTTTGGATTTTATATTTTATTTTCTCTCCTACCTCCTTGGCTGATGGCATTTCTATCACGAGTCAACTTTTCTAAGATCAGGTCAAGGCTTTCAATAGAGTTTTGAAATAGTTTATCATTTTTGTTGCTCGTTTCTTCAATACTTGTTGTATCTAGTAATATTTAGATTGACTTTTGGAATTCATCTCTTAGTTGAGGATGAGATAATAATATTTGAAATTGCTTGAACTTTGTTGAAAAGTTAAAATTTTATAATGAGGTGAGATTTAACCTCATTGGTTAAAATTTGGATTAGGAATACATGACTATAAAATAAAAGGCATTATTTAATCTAAAATAGAAATTGTTTTTTAAATAGTTTTATACACTTTTAATACAATTATCTACTATACAATAGTGCCGCTTTTTATTTGATAAATAGTGGAAGTTTATTTAAATAATAATAAAGTAAAGTCTAGTTACGATGTTATTTTTAAGGTTCACTGTTGTTTAGAATAAAACTACTTTCATATTAACTAGAATAAATTTTATTTACTCAATGTCCTAATATTAGATATACGATTATATGGCATTTTCATTATACAAAATAAATTTTTGACTACAACGTAATAAAAAACCACAAAAGCAAACAAAATTCAAAACAAAAAAGCGAAAATTGTATTAAGACCGTAAAGACATAGAAAAAAGCTAAATATATATTTATAAAAATTAGGCTTTAAGGTTGAAATAGGTCTTGGGAGGCGAGAAAGAATAGAAAATGAAGAAACTTGACTTATTAAATATTTCAAATCAAATTTCAAATAATCATTATAATAAAAATGGTTATATTTTAAAATGTTAGCATGGCACAACTTACTCAGACTGACGGAATTTAAGCAAAGGTGCAAGCTGAGATACTGGAATACTTTTTTTAAGGAAGTCATGCTAAAAAAAGGTATTAAAAATAACTACTTATTAAACAAGTTTAACTTACAGTTAATAACATAGGCGCAGTAGCACGTGAATTGACATCAACACACAAACAAACGGCTAAAAAGGATTTCAACTCATCACTTAGAAGCTCTGGATGTTTGAGGGTTGGTGTACCATTAGTAGCAATAAGGTATAATGCTTTAAGTGGTTCTTCATCTAAATAAGGTGGCTCATTCTCAATCATTTCTATGGCCATAATACCTAACGACCAGATATCAACTTTTGGACCGTATTCTTTTTGCTTAACAACTTCCGGTGCCATCCAATATGGGGTTCCTACCATTGTAGCACGCTTGGAATGAGATTCCGACAATCTTGCACAAAAACCAAAATCAGCTATAAACTTGTTAGTATATCATATCCTTTTATTACAATAAAACCTTACTAATTTTAACATTTCCATGGATATCAAGTAAAACGTTATCTGATTTGATATCACGATGGATGATATTACGACTATGTAGATGTTCAAGACCTTTACAAGTCTATGAATGATTAATAAAAATCTATTATAAAAATTACAAAAATTACTTCAAGGCAAATTGTAGCTATTTGCTTCTCAGTCATTGCATTAGCTTCTATGACATCAGTCAAAGCACCACCTTCCATGAAGTCCATCACCACCCAAAGATCATTCCTTCCAACTAAAAAGGAATCCAAATAATTCACAATGTTTGGATGTTGACTCTCTTTCATGACCAATATTTCATTAACAATCAATTCTTTCCTAGGTTGATTAGATAAGTCCATCTCCTTAATGGCTACTTTTAAGTTGGAAATATTGTTGCGTGCTACATACACAGATCCAGAAGCACTAAAATTCGTTAAAATTTTAATCTAATAATGTTTATGTTTTACCCTTGTCCCACTTTCTTGATCTTGGTATAAATAGTATTGGGGTCCTTCTTGGAAACAATTGTTTTCAATTTTTCCATAAGCTGAGGCTCGCTTAAAGTAGATAAACGTTGTTCAGGAGCTTTAGGTGGTTTAGGCTTTGAACCAGAGCCATTTAAGTTGGCTAATGCCAGAGCATGTGGATCAGCTGCAGTTGGAGCATTATGCTATTTGAAGTTAGAAAATGAGCTATTTAAATAAAAAAACCGATTTACATTATTGTTTACGTTAACTTTAGGCCTCTATATAAAAGATTAATAAAACATAAATTAGGTGAAATTAAATTACATCAATAAAAAGACTGGACATGCGTTTTGTGACCTCCCCTTCTTCTTTAACGTGGCTTGGAATTTCTGGGGCGGGCCTTTGGGGAACAAAATCAGACTTTTGAGAATCTGGAATAAGACCGGCCCACTTAGTATCATAAATATTGTTTTTGTTTTGTTCAGTGTAAAACTCAAGAACATCTAAAACGGCTTGTGGATTTTTGCTATAATCCTCTTTTGTAATTGCTGAGTTTGATAAAAGTTTCGCCCACTCACTTGGAAGTCCCTAAAAAGCTTGAATTTTTTAACTTATATTGTATAAACTTAATTTACCGAAAACATTCCACTGGTTGGATCAAAATCAACATGAATTTGATGTACAAAGTCTGTGGGCTTGGATACTCCCATCTCAGGTGATTTCTAATGTTATTTTAATATTATGCTTACATAAAATAGTAAAATAAAATACCGAGTAAATAGCATCAATCCAAGAATATAATTCATCATCATTTTTACACATCATGTAATAACTTTTATCTTTTGTAATAATTTCAAAACAGTATGGTTTCAAGTCAGTTCTATTAACAGCGGTGACTTCTTTTAAAAATACTATAGCATATGCAAGGCTGGTTTGCTGTAAGCAGATTAGCTCAATATGTTATTTTAAGTAGTGAAAATTTTACTTCATTTCTATGAAAAGAAAGGGTCAACTCTCTTAAACAAATATACCGCTTAGACCAAATCCAGGACCTCAACCCTTCTTCCTTAACATTAACGTACCCACTTTTAATTACTTCAGTCATTTATTAATTCAACTCTATTAGGCTTTATAAATACAAATAAGGATTAGTGAAAGTATACAATAAAACTGGCTTTTTTTATCGAGATGTTATTCTGTCTAATATTATCAATTTGATTTCATACCTATTAAAGCACAAGCTATATTGTTTTTAAAATTTTAAATTTATTAAAACTAGTTTAATTCGACACTTAATTAACAATTCTTTTTACAGTTTGTAAAAGCTGGCTAGCGAATCAAGGATTAACTAATCTCTATTGATTGGACACTCATGTCAGAATCTTCACTAAGAACATGGGATATTTCGAAGGTGATTGGTCAAGATTTAACATTAACGGTATTTTTATTTATTTTGTTCGAAGACATTAATAAATAGAACAAAAAAATCAATATAAACTTCAAAAGTAGAAATTACATTTTAATAATAGCTGAAGTCATGAAATATCTGAAATTAAATTAAAACGACAAATGAAAAGAAAAGAATGGTTGTTTGAAATGATTTCATCGAGTGACAAAAATATTAAGATTTTTATCAAAAATACTTTATTGATTATTTTAGCATTATAGAATACTATTTATTGATCGTCAGATGGAGTCGTTTATTATTCTGCTAGGATGATATAATTCTAGTTTTTACAGTTGATTGATATACAGTTACTTCAAAATGCAATTTTAGTTTACTAGGCATTTGTTCTGAGATCGGCCTATTTTAAAATGAAAACTTACTTTCGCTAATATTTAACTCAAGCTGCCTTACACCAAAAAGTAGCTAAGAGCTTCTTGTTCTTTCAAAGTCAAACGAATAATATCGAATCTACATTGATTTACATAAGTTAGTCTAACAGTTCAGTTCAATTTTTATCAACTTTAGGTTTTGGCAAAATTATGAGTTAAGCATAGAATGCTGTAAAATTAATTGCCTTTTTTTGATTAAAATTATTCATATAGAAATGTTTTATCTAATATTTATAAAGGCGACAAAAAGTTTTGAGAAAGTATTAATAACTTTTTATAAAAAAAGTAGAGTTAATATACTTTTAAAAAGTTTTAGGAAATTTTTTTTGTATCAAATAATATAAAATTTAATACTCAAAGTTGTTTTATATGAATTGGAAAAATTTTGAAATTAAAGTTTATAATAATCTATAAAAAAAATGTAAAATATCTAAATAAATTATTTGATAAAATATAAAATTATGTTATATAACACGTAAATGTAAAACAATATAAAAAAAGTGACAAAAGTGTTTTTATTTTTTTCAAGTATTAGAGGGATGTTTTTTTGCGTTTAAGGATTTACTAACAAATTTTCCGCTCAAATAGTGCTTAAAAGATGGAAAGAGTAATCAAGCCAAAAAAAACACCCCCATTATTTAAATAAAAAAATTATTAATAAAATTTTCAAGTAAAAAAGTATGAAGTTTTGAATTAAATTAAATCAAATTATATAGATCTATATAAAAAAAGGCTTATAAATTATAAAAAATAATATTATAAGGGGATATTTCTTTTGATTCCATCACTTTTTCTATTTTTTAAGCGCTATTTGAGTGAAAAAATTGTTAGTGAATTCTTAAACAAAAAAGGAATCCCTACATGTTTACTTTTATTATTTGAGGATGTATTTTTGTGTTTAAGAATTTTACTAACAAATTTTCCGCTTAAATAGCGCTTAAAAAATGAAAAAAATAACGAAGTCAAAAAAACACTCCCATTTTGTATAATTTATTAATAGTAAAAATTGTTTTTTATTTATTTTTTATAACTTATATGATAGTTATATTCCATGCTTATAAATTAAAGTTTGTTTTAATTATATAGCTTAGAACATATAATTACCAGCTTCATTCAAGATTACAATGCTACATAAATAATTGTTCTTATTTAAAATAGGGGCTGTTTTTTTTAGTTTCATTGTTTTTCCGTTTTTTAAGTGCTATTTGAGTATAAAGATTGTAGTAAAATTCTTAAAAAAACACATCCCCATATGACGTTTCACTATATAATTAAAACTTAAACTTTACTCATATTTCTAATTTTTATTATAAAGTGTTTTTCTATCTTTTTCAACTGTATTAAATAGTATTTTAATAAAAGTATTTATATTTATATTTATATTTATTTTTATTTTTATATTTATTTTTATTTTTATTTTTGTTTTTATTTATATGGGGATGTATTTTTCTGTTTAAGAATTTTACTAACAACTTTTCCGCTTAAATAGCGCTTAAAAAATGGAAAAAGTAATGAAGTCAAAAAAAACATCCCCATATATTTATATTTATTTTTATATTTATTTTTATCTTTATTTTTAGTATAAATGTAATTTTATATTTTACTAGATAACTTTTATTATATTATATATACTTAACAAATCATTATGAAGCTTTTTTAATTTTCAGCTCTTACAACTAATATAAGGCAAATAAGCTTTAAACACTAAATTTCATGTTTAAAATAGATTAAATTTAGCAAAAATATTAAAATTTAAATGCGTAATTTTTTAAGACTGAAAATGAAATAATGATATGAAATTTAAGCTATTAAATTAGCAAAAAAATTATTTACTAAATTGAATTGTTCTAGTATTAATATAAAAAAGAGTATAAATAAATGTATAAATATGAGGCTGTTTTTTGACTTCACTTCTTCCACTTTTTAAGCGCTATTTGAAAGGAAAGTAAATTTTTGAATTTTTTTAAATACTAAATGAAAAAACATTACCATAGAGGAGTAATTTGAATTAAGCAAAAAGCAGCTAATTTTATAGTACTTCCTTGTACTCGATTTGCAATCTTTACTAAAAACCTAAATTGCACAAAATATTGAACCAAGCTTTTAAACTAACTCAAATAAAAAAGTATTAAAACATAAATGCCAACAATATATCAATTTATTTATTTAATTACATCTTATTGAGAATATTAATTTATTTCATTATTAGTCTTAATTTATAAAATAAATACTAACAGAACTCTATATAGAGATGCTTTTTTGGCTTCATCGCTTTTTCCATCTTTTAAACGCTGTTTGAGTGGAAAAAGTGTTATCAGAAATTTTAAACAAAAGAACACATCCTCGTATGTTTATACCTAATATTAAATTCTATAATTATATTAGTGGGATCTCTGGGTCTATCTGGATTAAACATGAGTGATACATAAAATTAATAGCAGATAAATTCAATAAACTTAATAATATTATATGGTGGAATTACTCAATAAATAAATCAATAGGTATAAAAATATTTATAATAACCCATTACTATCTTTAAACTAATATTTTAATTTTTGAATTATACTTAAAACAACAACACTTCATAATAATTCTAAATTTTAGTCTATCAAACGGGATAAAACAGCCACGTCTAACCAGAGTAAAAAAAACAATCCGAATTCTTTTAAATTTTTATTCAAAATAATACTGAAAGTAACTCACAAAACATCAGGCCCTATAAATATAACATAAAACCTCACTTAATATAAAATTCAACTTCACTTTTTCATTTAGTGGGCCTTTTCAACAATTCTTTGAACTAAATCCTCCAAGGTATTTAACTCATAAATTTCTTCATTAGTAACTTGAATTTGAAATTCATTATTAATATCTTGGACTATTGCTTTCATATCTGAACCATCTAAACCAAAATCAATTAATTGAGAGTCAAGGTTAAGCTAAGAAAAATAAACTATTAGTTCAACTTAATCAAAATATCAAGCAAAGAATAGTGATAATTGTTAATACTTACAAGATCTTCGGGAACTAGTTTATTTTTTAAGATAGTATTAAGTCGAAGTTGTATGGAATTTGTAGTATTTGTTTTGACACTGGTGGCCATAAAATTTAACTTATTAAATCGATTGAGAAAAAGAGGAGCTCTTTTTTTAAATAACTGAGACACTTTAATAGCTTTGAAAACTTTCAACATAATATTTTTGAAAAAAAAATTATTATCTTGTATTTGTTGTCTTTATATATTTTTTGAAACTCAACTAAGTTTTGAAATATTTGAAACTATTGTGCTTTCCTCAATACCAGCTTATCAACCAATTTCAAGTATTCTAATTTTTATTGGCATGCTTTAAAATTCAAATGGAATAATATTAAGCTTAGGTTTGAAATACCTATACAAATTCTTGTTAGCTGTCTTGGTTTTTTAGTCACAAGTTTTGATAACTTGAATTAATATAAAAAATTAAAGTGGACTTATTTTTAGATATAGAAGATACTAGGATATAGTTAAAATTAAATGAGCTTTACTGATAGTACTTTAATAATCAGATGCTTTATTGATTTTCATAATATTGTTGAATGTTATTAAAAACAATACACTCTGAATAGAGTGGAATCTATTTTAATCAATACATTATCAATAAAAACTTGATTTTTAAGAATAGTATTTCATATAGCAAATACAATCATGATCATAAATATTGGTGTAGAATTCTGTTCACTGTTACTAAAAAATAGGTTCGTTTGGATAATGAAACTTTGTATTTGCATTTTATTTAAAATAACAGTACTTTATTTTAAAAATCTAGAGTGAATTTATCAGATAAATTTTAAGATCTTAACTGCAAACGTAGATTATTAATCAAAAAATAGATTTAGTGTTCAAAAAACGATTTTTTAGTCACAGTAAACATAATTTTATACCAATTTTATCATAATTTATTATTTTTTATAACATTAATGAAAGGGAATTTATACTTTGGAGGTGTTTTTTTTGACTCTCATCACTTTTTCCATCTTTTAAGCACCATTTAAGCGAAAAAACTGTTAGTAAATTCTTAAACACAAAAACATATCCCCATTTAATATCATATGGTTTTAAGTAAAAATAGTGAATTTTATATAATAAACAAAATAAAATGAAATAAATAGGAAACCATTTGATAAAATATCTTAACAATATGTATTGATAAAAGTTAAGTAAAAGTATAAAGGATAATTATCAACTTTATTGAATCATGTTTATAATGTATGCTACATAAAAATGATTTTATAATAACATGGCAATAGATATCTAAACTAATATCAATTTATCATTTTAAAGCAACAAAGGATCTCTAGTCATTGACTTATAATTGATATAAACTCATAAGCTTTTAGCCCTTTAAAAATCCTTTAATTCTTTCAAACGGATTAGCTAATATTTCACAAGATTGAGCTTTTGGTAATAAATATTTGTCAAAACAACATTGAAATTGATTTGTGTTATAGCATTGATTTTCATTACAAATTTTATTTCCCTTTTCACACAATATTTGATTAACACAATCATATAAATTATTATCGTAAGTTCCCTGTTTACATTCATGTTTTTCTACATTTACTTTCACTTCAGTAACTAAATTACGAAAGGGAGTATATGGCTTAAATCGAATACTGCTCCCTTTTTCATTATATTCTTGATCACTTAATACTTCCACATCAAAACAAGATGTATATTCTTCCCCTTTACCATTATTATCTCGATCAAAATGCCAGACCCAAATTAATTGATAAACTCCTATAGATAAATTCATTGGTATGGTATAATTACCAATACAAGGTTTAGGTCCAATTCGATTAAAATAAGTAATATCACTACATTCCCCATCATCAAAAGGTGCTTTTATTAAAGGTTCGATACCAAATAAATCTTTTCTTTTTAAATACTGAGAACCATCATTTAAATCCCCTAGATATGATTTGCGATTTAAATAAACTGAATAAATATTAGGATGAGGTTTAAAATCAGGAGGTAATCGATCTAAATTAACATGCCCATTTTCAAAATAATCAAAATATAAAGTTTGGCCCGATTTTACTTTAGCCATAGGGTACTCTGGTTTATAATAAGGCACAGATTGATATTTAGGATCACACAATGGTACTTCAGGACTTCGATCAAGTATTTTATATGTAGATAATAAATCATAATGTCCTTGAAAATTCCTTATATATCCTCCACAAGAGCCATCCGTTCTCCGGTCTGTACAATCAAGCCAAGAATGTGTGAGGACATTTTTTATTAATAATATTAAATACAAACTTTTCATTTAAATAAAGTAAAGTAAAAGAAAGAAAAAATAACAAGATATATATAATATCAACAGTTAATAAATTACATCAATTAAATTATCATAATATTAACAGGTTACTTAGCTCATCAACAGTTTTATTTTATTATCGATTATTTAGTGGTAGTTAAATTATCAAATCTTATCTATTATTATTAAATTGGCTTGTTGATATTTTTTACAACGTATTTTTAAATTAAACGTATTTTTAAAAATTTCAAGATTAATAGTCTAATTATAGTAAATAATTATTCTAGTGCAACTTCAAATTGAACCAATAAGCTTCGTTCAGTTCATTAGCCAATAAAAAGTAGAAATTCTAAATAAGACCAATGGAATAAGGGATCAATTCTATCTTTCTGTCCCAAAAAAATTGAATTATTTTAAAAATACAATAACTACTTTGAGCTTTGTTTTAAAACAACACTACAATAGAAAATCAATATCATCATGTTATTCCAACTTCAAAGACAGTTGAAATCAGCTTCCATTATCAATTATACTAAATTTATTCGCTCAAGCTATTCTATTAAACCCGATATCAAATTGATCTCTAAAATTCGTCAAGAAACTGAAGTTAGTATTACTAAAGCCAAAGAATCCTTAATAGCTACCAATAATGATTTAAAGGCTGCATTACAATGGTTAGAGAAGGATTTGGTTTCATCTGGGGCTAAAAAAGCAGCCAAACTAGCGGATAGAGTAGCCAGTGAAGGGTTAACCGGGGTTGCTGTACAAGAGAAAGAAAACAAAATTGTTGCAGCAATGACAGAGGTAAGTGAAATTGAATCAATATTAATTTTCTATTAACTTTTTAATATAAATTTAATTAGGTATGTTGCGAAACAGATTTTGTTACTCGTTCCCCTATGTTTCATCAATTGGTTACTTCGATTTCAGAAACTATAGTTCAAAATCAACTTCTTGAAACCAATTTTAACACTGTTAAAAAATTAAACCTTGCTGAGGATACAGTTAAACAACTTTCAGTCAATAATGGAGAAAGTAACGTGAATGAATTGATATCTGAAAATATAGCTAAGTTAGGTGAGAATTTAATATTAAGAAGAAGTTTAGTTAGTCAATTTGAAATTGAAAATCAAGATAAAGTGTTGGTTGCTACTCATGCTCATAATGGTATTGGTAATAATGGTAAAATTGGAGGGTATATAGTGATTCGAGTTAAAGGAGATGTGAAGGATCAAGTCAAATTAGATAAAATTAATAAACAATTGGCTAGACACGTAGTGGGTTTAAATCCATTGTATTTATCTTCAAATGAAGAAGCTGTTATATTAAAGAAGGATTCAATGACTGCTGAAGAATACCAGCAATATTTAAATGAAAATGTATTATTAAATCAAAACTTTTTATTTAGTAATGGTACTGTTTTAGAATTTCTAAAGAGTATTGAAAAAGAATTGAATATAAAATTAGAAATCTTAACTTATTCTAGATTAATGGCAGGTGAAGGAGTTGAAAAAGTTGAAACTGTTGATTTTAGAGACGAAGTCATGAAACAAGTGGAAAAATTTAATTAGATATTTTCAGAATAGAAAATTAAATAAATAAAAAAATAATATTTTATATTTTAATAGCTTATTATTTTTATTCAATTCATTTAAATTATTTTTTTACCTTTATTTTTATTTTTATTTTTATTTAATTATTAAACTTATTTTGTTCACTCTTTTCTTTTAATAAACTAATCATTTTATCCGCTGTTGACCAAACATTTCTATTAGCTAAAAGCAGTCAATAAACTTAAAAATCAAAAAAAATCAACTTACCGTTATATAATTCCAAAAATCCATCAGTTAATTTGGTAAATAATTTAATAAACGATAATACTATTTCATCTACTTTTTCTTCCTTTACTAATCTTTTGACTTTTAATAATCTTTCCATTTCCCTTTCAATTTGTAATTGTATATTGGAATTACATCGTTGTTTGGCTTCTAGATATAATTGATATTCATTATGAATTTGATTTAATAAACATTTGTCTATAAAAAATTCAATTAATATTGGTTGAACTACTTGTTCAATCATTTCTTTATAAACTTCTAATGGAAATCGTGTAATTAATTGAGAGGTTAATTCTAACGCAAACCATCGTCTATCTACCACTGGATCTTTTAATAATGAGGGGAGATAATCCTGCATTACAACTAAATTAATATTAAATAGTTTATTAATATATATTTATTGTTGTTATTATTATTATATTTACTTGTTGAAGGTACGTATTTAAATATTGGCTCCAATAAATCCGAGTTATACATTTGTTTATGGATTAATGGTATTAATTTAGGATCTTGAATAAATAATTGATGAACGTAAATTAATGCTAATTTTCTTATTATATTTATATTTTCTATTATAACAAAAAAATTAATATTAAATATTATGTGTTTATAATGTTACTTACTTTGATTATCTTCATGAAAATTTTCATCACAAATATCTAGTAAAAATTGAATAATTGAACTATTTGATAATCTAATAGTGTCTTCTAATTTAGCTTGTACTATTTTAGGCTAAAAATAAAGATAAAAATCAATCAATATCATTTTACTCTTACAAAATAATAATAACAATAAACAAACTTACCACAATTTCAAATTGATTTCCAATTTTGATTGTATTTCTAGCAATTGTTTGTATTCTTTTTAATTTTAAATGAGTAGCCATCCGTACTCCTTCATAAACCTAATAGAACATTTAATATTAAATTATACAATATTAATATTATTCTAATTTACCTTTAAAGTAATCTTAAATAATAATGGAATTTTTAACATTTTTGGATTTAATACAAATAATGCCGGTGTAGCTTCAATTAAAGCTGGTAATGTAAACATTCTATTATATTATTTTAATATCTATAAATTATAAAATAATGTTAAACTTTTACCTTACAGAATCACAAGCGAAATCTTTATTTGAAGCATAACTAACTGTTAATGGCCATAAAGTTTCAGGTATATATTCATTAATTAATATCCATAGATTATAAAATAACATTAAACTTTCTTCATCAATACTAAATAAAACAAATCATATTAACCTTTTTATTTTCATAATTTTTATAATAAACAAATTTTACCTTTCATAAGAAAAAAATATTGGAAACATATTAACAATTTCTTGAGTTAATGAAATAATAATATCTAAATTAAAGCTACTTATATAATGTAATGTAAGTTTTAACAAAATTGTATCTTTTCTACATTCTTGTAATAAAATCTTAATTACTGTATTAAGTGATAAATTATCCAATGGTTGTTGTATTAATTGTTTAATTTGAGTTAAGTAAGGTATAGATATTTGAGAACTAATTCTAAAATATTGATATTAATATGAATATATGAATATACAAAAATATAGTTATCAATATTGATAACAAATAATAATAATAATAATAATAATAATAATAATAATAATAAAACTTACAATGGTAATTGATAAGTTTCTTCTTTTATCATAGTAAAATATTGAGGAAAGGCTTCTTTTGCTAATTCATTAATTTCCAATTTGAATTCTTTTAGTTCTTTTGTAATTAAACTTTCATTAGCATAATTAACAATATTTTTAATACCAATTTGATCCATAAAATCATCTGAATATTTTACTAATAAAAAAATATCAATAAGGTGATAATAGTAATAATAAAATATGATAATAACAATACGATGATGGAATAATAAAATATAATCAACTTACAATTGGATACTAACTCTGGATTACTATCACAACATCTTAATAATTTAGCATTAAATAATAAAAGATAATAAAAAAATAGTATATTTTTGGATGATATACTACTTAAACAATTTGTAATTCTAGGTTTCAAATATTCTGTTAATAACTCTTCATCAATTTTTTTTACTTTTCTTCCCATGGCGGTAAATAATCTAATTGCAAAAACAAAAGTTATTATTATTATATTAATACATTAATATTGCATTATTGCCATTATTTATATAAATTTTACTTACAAACTAACATAAGCTTTAATTAAATTTGGTAACTTAAAATGAATCGGATGATGATTAATATTGATGATTAATTCACTTATCCAATTTTTGATATCTTTTTCAAAATTTATAAATTCTTTTAAAGAAATGGCTTTTAACCCAAATTCTAAATAATTTCCTAACTTATATAAGATTTCTTCACTAGTTAAATCCTTTGTCTATATATAATAATAAGTATTATTATTTATTATTTATTATCATTATTAAAAAAATACTTACAATAAACTTATAATTCCTTGAATTCAGTTCTGTTAACCTTGAATATAATATAAAATTATTTAATTTTTCTGAATAATTAAACATAAAATGCATCGTAGTTAAAGCTTCTTTATCTAAAATATTTAATTATTAGTTTCTATTCATTATGAATTTTTCCATTTTTTATTCTTAACTTACCTAAAATAACTGGAAATCCTACTACATTTGAAATATAAGCTCGAATTGCAAGTTCATAATTTTCTTTTAAACTAGGATCACAATTATTATGCTCTCTTACTGCAATTATTAAATTAACTATGCCTTCAAAATGATAATCGCAGATCCATTCTAATAACGTTTTAACAATTCTCTATATATAAAATAATATTTAGATATAATTACAATACTTAATAATTATTATAGATTAGATTTACCTTGTTATGTTTATTTATATTGAAAAATAAAAATATAAAACATAATACTAAATCATAATAACTAAAAAATAAACAATATTAACATTAATAATTTATAATAATACGATAAGGAAATAATTAACTTACCGCATAGATATAGTTTGATTTAAATTTTCTAAGTTTAATAAAGCAAAGTAAGTATCTAATGTATCTGGTAATTGATATTTAAAATTCTTTTTAGCTTGTATTAAACAATACAATATAGGTATCAATTGAGATTGATTATTAAATACCTAATATTTAATTAAAATAAACTATCGCCATTATTAATTATTATATAATCGCTTACATCTCGATTACTTAATATATCTCTTAACAATTTTTCAAATTTCCTTAAAAATTCTAATATGTTTTAAAAAATAAATATTAGTAAATATTGGCATTTTTATATTAATTATTAAAATTACCTAATGTTTGTCTTAAGATTGGTTCTTCAATATTAGGATCTTTCATTGGTATATTTTGTAAAGGTTTGAATAACAAGCATACATGTTCTATCTATTTAATAAAATATACAAAATTGATATTAATTAATTATTAGGTTATAATAAGTTGATCAATAAACTAAAATATTACCCTTTTAGAAATTTCAATCTTATCGTCATCAATTGAATTTAGTAATAAATTAGGCGGAAATTCCCAGTCCATAATAATATGTTGATATTGATTAAAATTATTAGGAAAATTTAATTTCAATCGATTTAATAAATGACTAAGACAAAATAAAGATAATAATTAAATACAATTTAATTAATTGTAAAATGTAATATAATAAAAATTACTCTAAATCTTCTCTTTTTTCTTCCATTAAATTGCTTTTGAAATGTTCTAAACTAACATTCAATAACTATAAAATGAATTAGCTTAAATTTGTAAGTTGCAATTAACTACTTTCAATTACCTTTTCCATCAACCTTGAATTATATGTAACAAAATGAATCAACAATGGAACTCTAATAGGCACCAAATATGATAAACTAAATGTAATTAAATCCTAAATCACAATTACTAGTTTTAATAATCATTATAACTTCATCCCCCGTCTTTCCTTTTTCTGCTTACCTTGGTATCAAAACCAAACTGTTGGTTAAAAGACATAATAAAAGCAAAGGTACTAGTCATGAAATTAAAAGATTCGGTCAACGTATCAAAACTTTGACCAATAGCATTGACAGCTTCTAATATATTTGGTTTGGCTATCTTTGATAACCCTTTAGAATTTTGAATGTCAATGTATAAAAATAATAATTTTAAACAAGCACTAAAAGGGAATAAAAGGTTAGTGAATTTGAAAGTTAATGGATGGGATATGAATTATTACGCTACTTTGGCTAAGGGCCCAATTTGTTTTACATGATTTGGGAACTAAAGGATAGGATTTATTTGGATTAAGATTTAATAATTAAGAAAATAAGAAATTACGTCTGATGAATAATTCCAATAAATAAAACTGGGTTTTTTAACATCTGCAATTACTGTCTTCCAATCGATATTACTTAAATAATTCCATACTCGAAACTAAATTTATAATTATTAAAATCAATATTCAATTTTGTATTTAGTTTCGCTTTTTTATTAGTACTTACGTTAACATTTTCATTTGCATAAGTCTCTTTTTCTTCAGAAGTTAACACATCTGTCATTGTTCGATAAAAAAACTCAATGTTCTAATGGAAATTGTTTTGATTAGTTAGACTATGCTCTTTTTTTTATGAATTTAAATTGATCCCAGTATCACTTACTGGAAAATTCAACATCTCAGGTTCAATACCATATAAAAATTCTAATTGCATATCTTCTAATGTAGCTGGTGCCATATTTCGTATTCGTTGGGTTAGAATTAAAAATGAGAAATGAAGTTTTGAATTTTTAGTTTTAGTTGATTTTAAAAAAATGAAATTGATGGTATTGCGTAAGATGAAAAATGCTACTCAATGTTTTATATTAACTGTGACATTTATTAGCCAAAATGTAAAAAAATGAGGTAGTTAATGTGAAATAGCCCAGGTAGATTTTTGGAAAAAGGAATTCCAACTATTAAAATTTAACTGTACAGCAATTACTGTTTATTTAGTAAATAAAGCTTTACCTAAAATTCTTTAAAAAAGTACTATATTAGAAAGGGACATAATATAATTAAATTGTTAAAATTGAATGAAAATTCCTGTCACAACGAAAATTGAGCAATTTAGCATGTATAATATTAATAGTGAAAGTTGTAGTATATGAACAAACACATATTCTTGTAAAATTTTATAAAAAAATATCCGCTGTTGACTTTATACATAGATTTGGCCTTATGATCATTTTAAATAAATAAAGTGAAAAAATTAAAGCTCTTTATTTAAAAATTCAATATAGCTTATTCAAATAATAGCCAAATTATTTCAATATTAAAATTACGTTAATAGATTACTAAGTCAAGAACCAGCTACATAGGGGATTAGCCCGAAAGCTATAGTTGACCATCCTTATATAATGTAAACAATACAATAGCAGTCTTCATATATCATTATAACTATTTACTCTCTGACTATTTACTAATTTAATTATTACTAATTTAAGTAGCATTGATATTTTTGTAAAACAAGCTTAGGGCTAATCTTTTAATTTTTTATCTTCTATAAACTTTACAACTTTAATTAGAATTTTATGTTTTATTGGTTTATCAAATGGGGCTGTCCTAATTGGTTTCAGAATCTACTTAGAAATTAACCCAAATTTAAAATTTAAGTTTGTGTCCAATATAACGGTTAAATCTAAAAAGCCTAAAATTAAATGTCTCTATTTAAAACTTATTTTAATTGTTTCCTTTTCTTAAATAGCTAATTTTCCTAACTATATATTTTATGTTAGTTCTGTTAGATATTTAACAGATATATAATATATAACTATATGATTATATAATTATATAAATACACTTATTTGACTTTATTTTTTGTTGAAATAAAAATAAAATGCAAACTTTCATAACTAAACTTCGAAATGGAATTTTTGAAAACTTCAATACAATAGGGAGGAGTACACAATATAAACATTGTAATTCATTTACATCAATTTTAAGAGCTACTTATAACAACCCAAGGTTTATGGAATTTTATAATAAAACAAAACAAAGAAAAGATATATTATCAAAGTTTACTATCGATAATAATAAACTTAATCAAGTAATGTATAAAATTAGTGCTTTAAGGGAAACAGGAAACAAAAATCAGCAAGTAGCGTTATTATCAACTATAGCTTCAGTATATTCTTTTGATGAATGTAAGAGTTTTGGGTTTAATATAAATAGAAATCAATATGATTATTCAAAAACAAGTAATAATAATAAAATATCAACATTACAACCTATTATTAAAAATACAAAAAAAATTAAAGATGACCAAATTGAAACTATCATACAATATTTACTAAATGATTCAACTATTTCATCAAGATTTAATAAAAAAAATAACGATAGTAAATATTCATCAGATAATATATATATATTAAATAAAAGTAGAAGAATGATCTAAGAGATAAAGCAGTAGCTAGGTCAACGTTCTTTAAATATATACCAAGTAATTTCAAAAATCCAGCAAGAAAAACGGATCTATGTAATATATGTACCCAGTATACAGTTAGAAAAAAGTTATTTGAAAATAAAATAAATACAGCAAAAAACAAAGCAGAGATACAAGAAATTTTCAACGAAGAAGAAAAATTATACAAATTACATAAATTCTGTGTTGACACTCAAAAAAACACATTTAATGAAACTATCAAAAAATTAAATAACAAAAGTTGTATAATAGTTTTAGATTTTAAACAAAATATGGAAATAGGAACAAGACCAGATTCAATAAATCTAGATCATTATAATAAACAAGCTATATCAGTATTAGGTTTTGGTGTATTATATTTAAAAGATGATAAAACAATAGGCAAAGTTTACTTTGATTATTTATCTGAAATATTGAATCATGATTCAGCATATGCAGGAGATTGTTTAATCGATTTAATCTCTACAGAGCTTCTATTTAAAAAGTTTACAAAAATTAATATATGGGCAGATACAGGAAATCATCTTAGATCCCAAGAGTTTCTACACTATATGTTTAAAGAAATTCATAAAATAAATAGTAGTTTGAATGTCAATCTTAATTTTTTTGCTGAGCATCATGGAAAAAGTATAGTTGATGGACATTTTGGAAACCTTTCAAAATGGAAAAGTAGTTTTGAAGTGTTAGGTAAAATAGAAGATATCGATCAACTAATTTCAAGATTTGAGGCTTTTATTTGCGAGCATAATAAAATTAATAACTCGACTGTTAATAATGGGAAAACAGATATAATTTTTAAAAAGTATAAAAGAAACAAAAATACAAAAAGAATAATAGAGATGCAGGGCATTAAGAAGTATTTACACTTTATTAAACATAACAATAAACTACATTGTTATCTAGTATCTGATACATCAAAAAAAAGCGATATAGTCCCAATTAAAGTTATAGAGTCTATAGAAAACAGAAAAATTAAAAGATCGATCCCAGCTTACCTTACGAAGATAACAGAGAATTTCAAAATTTCGATATTTACTAAGCAAGTAAGTAGTTTGTTGAATGATAGAAATAGATTGTTAAATGTTAGGATTACTTAAGTTATTAATAGCTAAGTTAATAAACAGTCAAAGAACAAGTAACTGTAATAATATGTAAAAACTATTATTACTTGTACTATCTAGGGATGGTTAATTATAGTTTTGGGGCTAACCACTCCCTCCCATGCAGCTATTTATTAACTTGGCAATATATTAATAATGTAATTATAACATTAAAATAGTTTATTTATTTGATAATAAATCTACAATGTTGGTTATAAAGCAGTTGATAGTAAATATTTCTCAATTAAGCTTTATAAGAACATGTATTTAAGATCTAGTAGAAATTCAACTAACTTACAGTATGAGCTATAATAGAATGATTTAGAACTGTGTTTGGGTACTTTTGTTTTAATAAAAGATGTGATTTTATAGAATTTTAAGCGAAGTTTTTAAAATACAAAATTTTTCAAAAATTGGATAAGATAATGAAACTAATTCAGACAACCCCAAATACTGGATAGCAATATAATTTATTATTATGTTTAATGAGATATAAGTACTTTTTAATCCTTTATTTTTATTACTTGTTTCATATTTTTGTTTTTTATATTTTTTAAAAACTGTATCTATTTTTTAATAGCTAATTTATCAATTTTATTGTATTTATAAAAATTAACTAATTAGTAATTTTTATTATATAGGATTTTTAAATTTTTTGTCAATTGTATTCTTTTTATAATACCTAATAAAAAAAATTAAAGTTCATTTTTAAATTATTATTTTATAAATTATTAAAATATTTGCTATATATGGGGATTTTTTTTTAGTTTCATTACTTTTTCCATCTTTTGAGCACTATTTTGGCGGAAAAATTATTAGCGAAATCCTTAAACAAAAGAATATATGGGGATGTATTTTTTTATTTAAGAATTTTACTAACGATCTTTCCACTCAAACAACGCTTAAGAAATGGAAGAAGTAATGAAATGGGAGTGTTTTTTTTGACTTCATTATTTTTTCCATTTTTTAAGCACTATTTAAGCGGAAAATTCGTTAGTAAAATTCTTAAACACAAAAATACATCCCCAAATCATAAAAAATATCCCCATATCCTCATATATTATCTGGTTAATATTTATTATTTTTGTTAAATTTTGATAATTAAATTATTAAACAAATATTATATAATAGCTTTAGCTTGCTTGTTTTTTTATGTTTTTAATAGTAAATTATAAGATCAATGTTTCCTTATTATCAATTGTTTCTAGATAAACATATTGATTTTTACTTATATCAAATCCAAAAAATTCATATTTATTAAAAAAGTACCCTAAAGCTATGACTGATAATAATTCTACTCTTTCTTTTTTTCTAAATATTAACTTTATATATTATTTAATTAAATTTATTATTACTATTGTTAAAATATTATAAACTCGGATTGTGTTAAATAATTATCAAATTTATATGAATAAATTATAATATTTATGTTGTATACTTTTTTTACTATAGTAAGATTTTTAAAAGTTTTATTTCAAAGTTTATAAAAACCTACATTTTATTTTAGTAAAAGGGGATGTGTTTTTTCGTTTAAGAATTTTGCTAACAATCTTTCCACTCAAATAGCGCTTAAAAATAGAAAAAGTAATGAAGACAAAAAATATCCCAAAAAAACAAAAATAATCAAAACAAGCTTTTCGAGTTTGTTTCTTCAATTTAGCTTTTTAATTTAATTAACTATATAGATGTACTTTTTTAGCTTTATCACTTTTTTTATTTTTAAGCACTATTTGAATAAAAAAGCTATTAGTAAATTTTTTTAAAAAATACATCTTTATATGGGGCTGTTTTTTTTGGTTTGATTATTCTTCCATTTTTTAAGCGCTATTTGAGTGGAAAGATTATAGTAAAATTCTTAAACAAAAAAATACATCCCCATATATTAAAAATTTATAATCTTAAAACCTTAAATTTTGGATTAATTTTCAACTAAATTTTAGAACTAGTTTAAACGTCCCCATATTTCTAAAATTCAATATTTAGAAAGTTATAAAATATCAGTATTTTTTATTTTAAAGTTTTTATTTTTATTTTTGAATTAAATTGCCTATTATTACCTAATCTAAATGAATATAGATATTATAAAACTATTAAAAAAAACTATTATGAGTATAAAAGTCACTACCTTTAGAACTAGTTCAAACTTAATAGCTTTAAATAATTTAGTAAATTAGTGCAAAATTATAAAAAGTAATTTTATGGCTTATATTTTAGTTATTTAAGTACTATCCTTCTTTATTTTTATATTAAAACTTCTATTTTTTATTTTATTTTTTATTATATTTGTGTTTATTGTTTTGTATAATTTATTAACAAGTATTTTGCGTTTATGATATTTTGTATGGCTCATTTTTTATTATATGGAGATGTGTCTTTTATTTAAGAATTTTACTTAGAAAAAGTGATGAAGCGAAAAAAACATCCCCATATATCTATGTTATTTATGTTATTTACGTCATTTATATTATTACTATTATTGTAATTTTATACTGTCAAATAACTTTTTTTAACATCACATAATTAGAAATTGATTTACAGCACTTATAGTTTAAAATTATTTTTAAATATTATAAATAAGTTTTATGTATTAGTTTTTTGTTAATCAAAATTTATAATAAACTTTATTTATATAATTTAAATTAAATTAAGTTCAGAAAATTTAAAATTTAAAATTTACTTGTTTTATATTAACTATAAAAAACTAAAAGTTTATAAAAAAGTTTATTAAAAAAATACACAAAGCATAAAAAAAGTTATTTGATGAGTATGAAATTATACTAATAATAATAATAAACAAAAGTTTTAATATAAAAATAAAGCAAGATAATATTTAAATAACTAAAATACAAACCATAAAATTACCTTTTATGCTTTTATAATATTTATATTTATTTAGATAAGCTAATAATAAGCAATTTAATATAAAAGTAAATATTAATATTTTATAATATAACAAGTAATAATTTAAAAAATATTTTTTTAATCAGGTTTTAAATTTAATTTTTTAACTTATAAATTTCAGAAGTTTTCAAATATTTTTAAAAGACAAGAAATTCCTTGAAACTTTTGGTTTAACATATATCATAAATACAGGCAATTTTTTAGCTTGTTCAAATCTAACCAATTAAAAGCTAAAGCAGTTTTACAAAAATCTAAATCACCTTATACAAATCTGAAAGTGACTTTGGAATTCTACACATCAACTCAAACAAAAATTTGGTAAAAATGTAAAAATATTGACTTGTAAAACTTCAATTAATTGTATATAGTTTTATATACCTTGTCCTTAGGAATGCTAATAGTAGCTAAATGCTATCAAAGCTCAAACTCCGAACTCCCTAGGATATTAAAGGTATTCCAAGAGATGCTATTGTAGGTGGATAAAATTTAAGATAATTGACAATCGATTAATTTATACAATGGATATTTAAATAGTAAAAGTCTGGGATTTCAATAGCATTTACTGCTTAGCTATTAGCTGTTTTAAGTTAATGCCATTATTTATGCTTGTTGTTTTGAAATAAAACTTCTATCTAGCTTGATTTTAATTCATTCTAAAAAATTAGTATAGATACAATTGTTACTTTCATATTCTCTTTTTAACAGGAGCAATATATACTATTAAATTTGATATATTTCTAAAAATTAAATTTGTTTAAAATTCGTTACTGATAATTTTCATAATGAGTCTAAGTTATCCCCTTTAACTTTTTAATGAAAATGTTTTGATAATTAGTTTCTTTACGTCATTCTTAACAAGTTAATTTCTATAACAATCGAGCAGTATTTATAAAACATTAATATTAAAATATCAAAATTCAAGATTTGAAATGAAAAAAATGAATTAATACTTAAGATTTGTAATAAAAATGAGTAAAATAAATACAAAAGGGAGAAAATAAGTGCAAGTTATAATGACCTAATGATTTGATTGATGAAGGTGGTGATTAGATTAATGATTATCTCGCATAAATTTATAGGAAGCAAAAAGTATAAATAACAAGTTAAAAACTAATATTTACTTTAAAAAATATATTTAAAAAATGATTGAAAAGACGCAAAATTCACACGTACTTACTACCTCCCATGGTATTCCAGTTCAAGATGATCAAAACTCTTTCACTGCTGGTAGAGATGGTGGTATTTTGATCCAGGACTTCCATTTGATTGATAAACTTGCTCACTTTAACCGTGAAAGGGTTCCAGAACGTGTGGTCCATGCCAAAGGTGCTGGTGCCCATGGTTACTTTGAAGTTACTAAAGATATCTCGCATTTAACCAAGGCAAAGTTCTTAAGTCAAGTAGGTAAACGTACACCAGTATTCACACGTTTTTCCACGGTTGGTGGTGAGAAGGGTTCTGCCGATTGTGTCCGTGATCCACGTGGATTTGCAGTTAAATTTTATACCGAAGAAGGTAACTTTGATTATGTAGGTAATAATACACCAGTATTTTTTATCAGAGATACTATCAAGTTTCCTGATTTTATTCATACCCAAAAACGTAACCCACAAACCAACCTCAAAGATAAAGACATGTTTTGGGATTTCTTATCGTTGACTCCAGAATCTATTCATCAGGTTACTATCTTGTTTTCAAATCGTGGTACTCCTGATGGCTTCAGATTTATGAATGGATATTATGGTCATACCCTTAAGTTAGTTAACGATAAGGGTGAATGCCATTTTGTTAAATTCCATTTTAAATCCGATCAAGGTATTAAGAACCTCAAGGATGAAGAGGCAGTTAAGATAGCTGGTGAAAATCCAGATTATGGAACTGAAGACTTATTTGAAGCCATCAAAAAAGGTGAACATCCAAGCTGGACATTAAAAATGCAAGTTATGACTTTAGAACAAGCTTCAACTTATCGTTTCAACCCATTTGACATCACTAAGGTATGGCCTCATTCAGACTTTCCTTTACAAGAGGTTGGTCGTATGGTACTTGACAAAAACCCAGAAAATTTCTTTGCCGAAACGGAGCAAGTTGCTTTTTCCCCTGCTAATATGCCACCTGGTATTGAACCTTCTCCAGATAAGATGTTACAAGGTCGTTTATTCGCTTATGCAGATGCTCATCGTTATCGTATTGGTGCTAACTACACCCAACTTCCAATTAATTGCCCATATAAAGCTAAGGTTAACACTTATCAAAGAGATGGTTCTATGACCTTCGATAGCAACGGAGGTAATCGACCCAACTTTTATCCAAACTCATTTGATGGACCAAAACCACTTAATACTCAATTGAGTCAAGATAAGGTAAGTCAAGAAATTACAAGCAATTCTTTATCTTCTGGAAATATCAATCAACCAGATAATGGTAACTTTAACCGTGAAGGTGGCAATAAGCAAAATGTACACGCACGCTATGCTCAGCCATTGACCGATGATGACTATGTACAAGCTGGTAATTTATACAAAAAGTTAGAGAAGGAAGAACAAGATGATCTTATTAAAAACATTGCTGGCCATCTTTCTGGTGCTAAAAAAGAAATTCAAAATAGAATGGTAGAACACTTTAGTAAAGCAGATAAGGAGTATGGTAGTCGAGTACAAAAAGCTCTTACCCAACAAGCTTAAATATTATTTATGTAATTCAAAATAAACCTATTTTTATCTAATTTTGCGACTTTTAAATGTGCTTTATATACTTGTTATAAGTAAATAATTTACAAATTCAGGGATTAAATTTATTTACATACAAATGAAAGTATCCTTTTTACTATTTTGTCCATTCTTTTATGTAACTTGAAATTTAAAAAAAAAATTAAATACTAAAGCAAAAATATACTCAAACAATATAACTTTTAAGTACTTTTATTTGGCTTTATAGCATTAAATACTATACAGTTATAAGAATGCACTAACATTGAATCCAAACTAGATGTATATGGTACTTCCACTCTTTTTTCATCCTAAATAATTATCAGTAGTGGTACTAATGAGAGTGCTTTAATATTACATGAATCTCAAATCCAACTGCCAAAATAAACAACCGGAGTTCTTCATAAGTTAATTCAATTGAATGCTCACTACTTATCTCTTCAAAATGATACAATAAAGGGCCTGGTAAAAAAATAGTATATTAAATAGCTTAGTCATTTACTCTATCGTTTACCTATGTTTATCCAAATCCCTCCTGGTTTTAATAAATTAAAGATGATCTGTATATAATCTAATACATTCTTGGCTGTATCTATAAAAAAACAGGTGACTACTGAATTCCAAGATTCTAATAATAGTATTAAAAAGTTAAAAAACTAGATTACCAGTTTATAATAAACCTACCAAGTTGTTCTTCTTTTGTATACACTTCCACAAAATCACCAGCTGCCATTGAAAAGTCGACATTTGGCAAAAGTCCGTGAGGTAAAATATCAGGTACTTTGATCCCTTTAATTAAATCCTCGATACTCAAATGGTTGGAAAAATTCGTTACATAAGGATATAAATCATAACACTCTATTTGATGGGACCTATGATTTAAATAGAAATAAACTTTTACTTTACTATGAGTAATAGCTTACTTGTTAAGCATAAATGAAGATGCCAATAACTAATTAGAAATAAAAATACCAGAATAAGCTAGATAAACTTCCAATTACAATTAAATTACCATAAAATAAGAAAACTCATTCCCTTTAAATTAATAAAAAATGTCAAATCTTTATAACCTAATTACTATATTTTTCTAACCTTGTACACTGAAGCCTAAAAAAGTAAATTAGCTATATCACTCTAGTATTATCAATTTCAGCTTACCCAATGTAGCAATTTCATACGCCAATCTGCCTAAACCTGCTCCTGGTACCAATACTTTTAATTTATGTCTTTTTTCGTTAGAGTAATCTTTAAAATGAGCTTCTAAACAATCCTTGATTGGCTCGTATGTTAATTTTCTTTCAATTTCTCCCTATTTGATTTACACATTTGTTAAAATAAATATTAAGAAACTTTAATTCACTTACAAGCTTTGACCAGTCTCTAACAATCATTTTTATTGTAATACTCACCCTATCCATATTTTCTATTGTTGGTGAATAGCCTCCATTTATCTTAATAATACATTAATCAACATTCTAAAATTTTAAAAATCATATTTTTTTAAAAAGAACGCTTACTTCTTTAATATCACTATGAAATTCGTTTTGAAATATGTGATGGTCTTCAGTGATTAAATTCAAAAATCCTGCATTCAACTTAATACCTTGGGCTACTTTTTGAATTTTATAATTATATATATCAGAAATCGTTTCTTTTTGTAAACTATCTGTAACCAGGTTTTCAAAATCTTGCTTCTTTTTTAATAGGTTGTGAAGGTAATAATGACCATAATGCTGAAAGCTTTGAATCACTTCATTAAAATGTTGAGATTCTAAGTTGCTTTCTATATCTTCTTCGGTTACTTCTTGGCTAGATGTGTTATGTGCAACCTCTTCCATTTAAAGTAAAAATGTGGCTAATGAGTTTAAATTTTGAGGTTTTATAGGGGGCTGGATTCTGTTTTTAAAATTAAGTTGAAAATAAGGATTTAAAAAAATGACAAAATAACAATAATTTTATTATTATAAAATGATATTCACTTTTAAATGATTTAATAAATGTATGCAATCAGAAGTTTCAAATAGGTTCTGCTCATCTTAATACTGCTATGAAAACCATCTTAAATAAAACAATTTTAGGCACTTATAGTTTAAATTTCTAATCTAATAGTTTAATAATTTGATAATTTAATAATTTAATAGTCCAAGATTTTTAGAATTTTAATCAATGTATGCTTACATTCTTATTTTCTATAAAACTAAAATAAATTATTAAATAGTTTAATATAAAAATGAAAAATCGATGATTTTCCTATTAATATTAATATCAATAGTGTTAAATTAACATAAAACTATCTCAGTTTTAGTGTGAGGTAATATTTGAATATAAAGTTGATATTAATTTAATTATCAATAGATTTAAAAGTGGAAATTATGCTTAGAATATAAAAATATGACGAAATTCAAATTTAAATTTCATAAAATGACCTCAAATTATTTAAGCCACCTTCTAAAAAAAGTAAACAGCTACCAAACATGACCAAGTTATCTCCAAGTTTCTATTTTTTTAAACCATAGCCTAAAAATGGTCCTTATTTGATTGGTAACTCAGATCCAATTTCCACAAATCATTAACTTAAACTTTGGAGTCCAAAACTATATCGTCCAATAACTGTGACTATTGTATTTTAAACCCGCTATTCAACAAAGGCCAAAGCTTGCTTAAAAAAATACTATCAGTTTATTTTTTGAAATAAATGTCAAGTCAGGAAATGCTAAGCAGTGATTTACCTACCCAAGTGAAACCTATGGTCCCTACTGGGCCAACCTCTATTTTTCAATTATGTAATAACATTATTCAACGTCTTAAATGTATCCCAGATATTGAAGAATATCTTAACATTGCAAAAGAACAATTAGAACAAGATGACGCTTATAACCCCATTATGGGAATTGATCCAGTTAATTTACTTTGGAAAACGTTTCGTCAAGGCAGTCCGTTAACTAAAATGTATAATTTCTTATGCCCGGATAACCCACAGAGTATTTATCCACCCAGTGCAGAAGTGACAACAAATGCATCAAAAGCATTGGTTTATAGATTTTTGTTGAATTGTAAAGAAACACTTGATCTTAAAGAAGATGATTGTTTTACTATAACGGATCTTTTTAAAGACGATACTAACGCCTTTATCAAAGTAAGCTATCAATTATAGTGGTTTTAAATATTTTAATGGTTTTTTTAGGTACTTAAAACAGCGTCTTTACTTTTGGATCGCATTGAAGAGAACAAATTGATTGATACATCGCATTTAAATTTAAATGGAAATAAAGTAGACGCTTCGGATAATCGTGGTAAAGTAATTAGAGAAATGTTAGAAACGGAACGCAAATATATTCAAGATTTGGAAAAGCTACAAGTAAGACTTCAATATAGTTTGATGGGCTCAAAGTTTAATTTTGTTAGGAATATATGGTTGAGTGCCAAAATTCAAAAGTGATATCACCAGAAACAATAAGATATTTATTTGCTAATTTGCATAGCCTTTTGGATTTTCAACGCAGATTTTTAATTGGTGTTGAGTGTAATGCTATCTTAGCTCCCGCCGAACAACGTGTTGGTGGTTTGTTTCAAACAATGGTAAATTACCTTTATAACTATTTCATGATTTATTAAATAGCTTTAGGAAGAAGCTTTTTCAGTTTATGAACCCTTTTGTGCCAACTATGGTCATGCCTCAGACCTTGCTGTTAGAGAAGCACCTAATTTAATGGTAACAAAATTACATATTTAAAGTATTTTTTGATTAAATATTTAGCCATTGGCCCATATCGTCGAACCCACTTATGAGCTACCTTCTTTACTTATTAAACCTATCCAAAGAATTTGTAAATATCCATTATTGCTAAGAGAACTTATTAGATATACTTCTGAAGAAGAATATCCATATTTTCAAGAATTGAAGCTTGGTATGGAAGCAATTGAAAGAGTAGCAGCAAAAGTAAATGAGATGAGGAGAAAAGAAGAGAATGCTAATTTGACTGTTGATCTTAAACATCGAGTAGTAAACTGGGACCAGCTATCCATTGAGGATTTTGGAGAACTTTTACAAAATGATAAATTTATGGTGGTTGGTAAAGATCAAAAAGAGAGAGAGATGTATATATTTATGTTTGAAGAGATAATTTTATGTTGCAAGGAATTAAGTTCAACATCTAAAAAAGCAAAGCAGTTGAGTAAGAAGGTAACTGGACCACCACTTGAATTGAGAGGTGAGATTCCAATGGAAAGCTTAGCAAAGGTAGCAGAAAGAACAATTGAAGGTGAGATTTTTCTTAGATTATATTGGCGTTCAGAAGGTATGCAAATTTTAATACTTAAATGCCGTAATGAGGAACAGGTGAGATTATGGAAACCTTTGCTAGATCAACTCATTGCCAAAAACAAAGCGAGTAGTCCAAATAAAAATGATAGCAAAGGTCACCTTAATTCAATATCAGCAGATGACAATCAAGTGAACAAATTACAGCATGCCCCATTGCCAGCAATCCCGAAATCAATGAGGGATGAGCTTTCTCCTAACAACTCATTTCGTAACAGAAGTGCTAGTAGCCCAAATATCCATGCTGTACGTAGCCCTAATGGTAATTGGGAGCCTACACAAACAAACGGACACTCACCTAGAACTAGCAATGGTAATGGTGCAAGCCATAACGTTAGTATGAATGGCTACATCCCCCATGGCAACAATGTTAGGCCGATGTCTTCTCTTAATAGAACAGCGAGCCAAACGAAAGTTAAGATCAATTACTTAGATGATGTATTTATCATTATGGTACCTAGTTCGATTGATTTTGAGGAGCTTTCCGATAAAGTAGAAAGAAAATTAAGGCTCTGTGGAGGCAGAAGAGGTAATAAGATGGAAGATCTTTCATCTGGATTTAGAATGCGTTACCGCGATGAAGATAATGATTTTATTACAATCAATTCGGATGATGATGTACAGATGGCATTTGAATCGGTTAAAGGGATTACACCAGGAGGAAGTGTGATTTCAATGTCAGCGATAAATTTATATGTTGATTAATTTGAGGTTACTAACTAATCTCAAAACATTTATTTTAAACAATTATATTAATACGTTCACCTAATGCTATCTGATAAGTAAGATTCACAAAAAATGTTTTATTCCTTATTCCTTATTCTGAAAATTTTCTAACTTCAATTATTTTAATATGCTCCACAATTTCTTTAATATATAAAAAAGATTAAAAACTATTATTCATGATAAATTAACAACTTTAAAAGAATAAAATAACACGTTTAATTTTAATTATAAGCTTAGATAGATAGTAGTTTACCATTTGATGTTATTTAGATTGTATATTATTTGTTGTTTTGACAACCACATGTTATTTAGTTTAGTTTGATGGTATTTTTGTTTATTAAAAGTATCAGAAGTTACATGCTATTCTTTATATAGTAAATTCATTTAAAGGTGTGAATATAAGCTTTTTGGTTTAAGATAATGGTAATTTAGTTATATGAAGATTGATTTTTTAAAGTAGAAACTTAATAGTACCTTCATCAAATTAAATGTAGTTCTAACAGTAACGATAAGTACTTAAAGTATACATAATATTAACTTTTAAAAGTGATTAATAATTGGTTTCATCATATATAAATTAAGAAATAGTAGCTATAAACTCATACAATACAAAACAAAAATTTTGATCTAGTATCCAGATCAACCTAGCTTTTAGATCTGGGGTTTAAAGTATAGGTTGACCCGAAATCAAAGTATAGGTTGACCCGAAATCAAAGTATAGGTTGACCCGAAATCAAAGTATATATACGATGGTATAGAAAATTTTGAAATTAAAAGTAAAGTAAAAATTGCAACATAATTTATTAATGAATAATACTATAATTTTAGAACAGTAATTAGATATTTGAAAATACGTTCAAATTCAGTTAAACTTTTGTTTACAAAGCGTAAAGATGATTTGATCAATAATATAACAGGTACCATGTAATTACATACTTAAGGTTAAGATCACTTAACAAAATTAATAGCTTACTTAGCTTAAGGGACCATTTAAATCATCTATGTGCCATAAATAAGAATTAATACAAGCTATACGCTTTAACTTAATGAATGTGTCCATGTTGACTAGCTTCTTTAGCAACCTTGGCAAACAATTTAACTTGGTCTGCAACATCTTTGAGTAATCTTACCATCTCAAAGTTACCCCCAGTAAATGTGATAGAGTGGTGTTCCAACTCATTATCATAGCAGAACTTCTTGATGTGAACTAAAAGCTTACGGAAATGAGGTCTTGGTACACGTGGGAAAAGATGATGGAGTGCTTGGAAATGTAAACCACCATGAAACCAATCCATATATTCAGGGCATTCAATATCGATTGAGGTACGAAGTTGACGATAGATAAAGAAATCATCATCACCTACGGATTCAATTGGCATGAAAGAATGACTTAGAAGAAGTTGAAGGTGCAAAATAGCTTGTGGACAATGGGTAATTAAAACAAAGACAATACGTGTAGTCCAATCTGGGAAAGTTGAGAGTAAAGCAGGATACCAAATAAAAAAGGAGCCAGTTAAAGCAAGTTCAAGTCTAGGCATTGGTGAAGGACGAGTAAGTAGATGATTGATACCTTGGAAATACAAATTAAATCTTGCGAACATGAGAATAATATAGAAAGTATAATGTTGGATAGAGATCATAAATTTAGCAGCTTCATCAAAGGTCATTTCTCTTCCATAGTAATAAGAGTAAAGTGAATTAAAATATTTGGTTGAATAAGCAAAAAAAGGCATATGCTGAAGATCTGGATCATGTTCTGGATCATTAGTGATAATGTGGTGAATATTGTGGTTGTGTTTCCACCATCCTACACTGGTTCCACTACAAAAGTTACTGAAAAGAACAGCAACAACATAATCAAATTTGGCATCAAAAGTAGCATAACGATGAGCAAGATCATGGACCAAGAAAGCACCTTGCTGCCACATTAAAGTTAATAATAAACCTGAAACAACAAAATTGAGGATATGGTGGGGACCATATAAAGCAAGAGCGATAGAAGTTGTAAAAAGTAAAATACACTTTAAACTTTCCAATATATAAAAACGATGATTTGGTTCATAGATACCATCAGCAATCAAAGTTTCTTCAAGTTCACGATAAGCTTTAGATAACTCCTTTTTACGCTTAACTTCCTTTTCCTTAATAGGGTCAATAAGCTCTAAAGGGTTTTCTCTAAAGTCACCGATATAATAATGTGGAAGTTTAGTTTCTAAGATAGATTTATGATGCATAGCAATCATAACTTCAGTCACATCAGTTCCAGCAGAAGTCTTAATAAGATGATCTCCCCCTGGATGAAATTTCATAAATTTTGTAACATCATATACCTTTTCATCAAATATTAAAGTAACCACTCCTTTTTTTGTTAAACGTCTAACAGCTTCCTTATCAAAGGTTGGGGTGGTTGTAGTTATCTCTGGAATTACTTGTGGTGGTGCCATAATTTATATTTAAATAAGTATCAAATTCAAAAAAGACAAATTAAGTTAGTAAAATAGACAAGTAGAGAAGGATATTAAAAACAACTAAATAATAAATTGTTTAGTTGAAGTAAAATAAAATTCGAAAAGTAATATCAAGTCTTTTATATAGTTTTTCTACTAAATTTTTTAACTTATTTTAAAATTTTGTTTTTTCACTATAAATGGCTATCCACATTTAAGTTGAGTGTTTCCTATTAGGAATAAATTAAGTGTGAGTCTAGAAACAATTAATCCACTAAATGTGTAAAGGTTGTACAGTTTGATTGGTTTGGCGTTCCAGATATAGATTTTTATGCAATTAAAAGAGGGAGAAAAAAAATAAGCCGGAGATATGTTTCAATTGATTGGCCTTCCTTTCAAATTCCATTTTTAACCTTGATCTTTCGATTTTACTTTTTAAAGTTCCTGGCATGAAATTTATTCTTAGCACCTAAATATAAGTTGTATTTTATTAAAAAATTTATTAACTTTATGTAGAATTAATAAATGTTATAACTTAACATAAAAAATATATTAAATGTAATTAATGACATCCACTTAAAATTAACATAGATTTTATAAGTGCAATTTTTGAAACATATCAATGCCAGAAGTGACGATATTATAAATGTATCTACACACATTTCTTATATACTTGGCATGTTTAAAGCTGGTTTCATTTTTAAAATTATCATTGTCATTAACCCGTGATTTTGGTAAAATCGAAAACTTTAGTAGCATATTATAAAAACGTTTTGTAACTGTAGCTCGAATGATAATTTAGCCAAGTATTGTTCATCTTTATTATTGACAAAGAATTAAATATAGGAAATGACCTAGTAAATTTATACAGAATTTGAAACATTTTAACTTAGTTTATCTCCACCGCTTTGTTTTCAAATGTAAATCATTGTTTCTTACTCCAGCTTCTGCCTAGCTTTAATAGCTTGAATAAATAACTTGAATTACAATAAAATTCTCAAAGAGTATTCGTTTTAAGCATATTCGTCTCTGTATGATATAAAATTCAAGGATGCTATCAAAAGTATAGCAGCTTCTTATATTTATTAAAATAATGATGAAATCTAATATATGGTTTGTCATTTTAATTTTTTATTCTATATGATCTGATTAATTTCGTAATAAAAGCCAAACTGTTCTAAAGAATAAATGGTTACCTCCAGTTCTTAGAAAGCAATTCCATTTTTTCTCCTCACTTTTTAATAAAAGGTTCTTAGAATTACAACCTTTATTATTGGTTCTATTGAAATTATACTGGCTTCAAGTAGACTCAGTTTTGAATTTAATTTGACAAGCTTTTTGTTGTAATAATGGAATTAATTAATGCTTGAAACTATAAATAGTTCTGTAAAGTTGAATATTCATGACAACAACATCCTAGGTCATAATTATAACCCGTGCAGTTCTCATATTAATTTCCCGATAATCTATTGGCCTAAACCAATGTATATTTTTAGTAGGATTAAACATTCGCACTTTAAAGGAGAATTCATACTTTTATTAATAAAAATAAAAGATAGTATAACGTAAAAGTTAATTTAGGAAGGTTGTTAATGTATTATACTTGTTTGTTCACTTTCCGTTTATTGAATTAAAATAAGTGGATAAAAAATACCCAACTTATCTACTTTAAGCCCAAAAATAAAGGTTCTAAAAATTCTATTAATTTTAAAATTGGCCGATTAGAAAAAGTGATTGCTTAGATAATTTAAGGAGTTGTAAAGAACAAAGTACTTAATTATTCCCTGAAAAGATTCAAATTTATGAAAGAGCATAAATTTTTATTATAATTTATATGAAATGGGGATTTTTCGGTTCGAAAAAATGCATATTTAGAACTTTAGAACTCTAAAAAGACGTTTAATAACTGTATTATTATAAAAATCATTAAGAGGTGCTAAATAGTTGCGATGTATTTGAGAAGATTAAGTTATACGATTTAAAAGTATGTTTTTATTTTTATCAACTGATTCATCCCTTGATATTTAATTTATATTTGAACTATTCAATTTTGCCTATCCTGAAAGAGTTTTTTATTGAAATTTTTCAAAGCGGAACAAATTTGACTTAAATTAAAAATAAGTTATGTATACACTCTCATCTTGATAAAATGCCTTCAAAGATATTATTAAAAAAATATTAATTTTTAATGAATTTTCACCTTAAAAGGCTGTTTATTAAACTGACTTTGAATTTGCACACATAAAACATTCACTTTATAATTAAATCAATAGCATCCCCTTTATTAAAACATTTATTAAAAACAACCTATTCATAAAAAAATGTCTTTTTAAACAGGTTATTATATTAAAATATTGTTTTAAAATATTTGATTTCAAAACTTTAATAACAGATTATATTAGACTGTAGTTCTTGATTCTTAAGTGATTTTAAATCCCTTAATAGTTTTATGTGGACGTTTTTTTGGTTTCGTTACTTTTTCCATTTCTTAAGCGCTGTTTGAGTGGAAAAACTACCACTAAAATTCAAAAAAATACGGGGATGTTTTTTTTGATTTCATTACTTTTCCATTTTTTAAGCGCTATTTAAGTAGAAAGATTGTTAGTAAAATTCTTAAACACAAAAATACATCCCCATACATTCCCATATGCTATTAAGATTTGTAGTAAAAAATGTCAAGTATAAGGATTGAAAATGTTTATAAATAGAACACCGTTATGATGAATGAAAGTATCTTTATTAATATAGCTAACACTATTTAATAAATTAACTTTGTTTTTATTCTTGAAAAACAATTAAGAATACTTTTTACATTAGATTAAAAGTATTCTTATTTCAATTTTTATCTATTTTAATAACAATACAAAAATATAATTTGGATAAACTTAAACCCTAGGCTCAATGTTTTCCCAATTTTTGTATATCACTAAAGTATAATTACGAATAAGCAATATGGAAATGAAAGGGTTGTTTTCAGTGTTTAAAAGATCAATAAAACAACTAAAAATTATTCTAGAAAACTGATTCAGATTTAATAAAATATAAATTTATTTTTTTCTTTATATCCTGTTGACTACTTGTCTTTTGATAATTTCTAGAAATATATACGTTGAAGCTTAGTTTATTGATTTAAAAAAAAAGTGATTTCAATTAATTGTCAATATTGTTCTAGATTTCAAAAACTATAAAGTAAAGCTTATAATTTTAATCCTTAAATTTATGAAAAGCAATAGTAAGTATAGTATAATTAAACATTTAGCGTATGTTTTTCAAATTTAGAATTTAAACAATATACGGGGGTGTTTTTTTTTGACTTCACTTTTTCCATTCTTTAAGCACTATCTGAGTGGAAAAATTGTTAATAAAATTCTTAAACAAAAAAATACATCCCCATATAATAACAACTTTTGCTTTCATTGTTAATAAGGTATAAATATTACAAAACAAATATCATTTTTAAGTAGTGTAATGCTATTGCATTTTATAAATTAAACAGTCATATGATTGAGAATTTTTCTACTTAATATTAATAACAATGTTCAAAAACAGGAAAAATAAGCAGAATAAAAACGCCTGTTAGCCTTATTAAATAGTACCTTTTATTTGGCTTGATAAGCAAGGTAAAATATAATTTTAAGCATAAATCAATGAAGCGATGTCTATTTTGAAAGCAAAAAACAAAAGTACATTTAGTGGAAAAGCTTAACTTGAAAAAAATATGCTAAAAATCCTATTCTATGTCATCTTCCATAAAAGTAGACTCCGATTCATAGTCATCTTCTTCTGTTTCTTCTTCGTTCTCATCATAATCCACCTTTTTCCTACATTTCTTTAAATCTAACTCGAACTCATCAATGATTACTTTGCCTTCAGTTTTTTGCCATGTTTGGTGTCTAGCCTATTAAAAATTAATATCTAATTATGACATTATATCAAATAAAACTACCTTAGTAACAATATCCGTCAAATGCTTATAGAATGTATTGTCCAAAACTTTATCTTGATATAAGGGAAAATGTTCAACAAGCTTTTTAAATGTCTTTTCAGATTTATACGGTATCAGTGTTAGACAATAGCCGAGGTCACACCACTGTCCCTTGTCCTCCAGATGCCTAAGTCTTTGACATAATTTATCAACTACGTTTTCGCATTGTCTATCTTTATCCTAAAACAAAACATAAATATTCATATAAACTAGACACCTAAAATGAAGCTACTTTAATAAAATCAAACAAAAACCTCATGATGCTTCTAAAATCTTCTTTTGATAAGTTGCTTCTACCTTCAGGTTTTGTTAAATGAGATAAAATGTCTGGAAGATTGTTATAAATTGCATTGTCCTTTGTCGCTAACTCAGTAAAAAATAACTTTGATAAATTTGATATTCTAATATCCTTATCCACGATACATTTCGCCATTTCTCCAATCTGTCCTTTTACTTTAACCATTCCATTAAGTATAAGGTGCGTTAATACCATTAATGAATTTTTTTTGACTGATGGTTCATTGTCCTTTAATCTTTTATACATATACTCCATATTTTCTCCCATCAATGAATTGAAGCATGTAGCTATGTCTCCTAATGCAATCATTATATTACTACGGACAATAGGGTCACTACTATTCTCAAGAATAGCTAAAAGAAGTGTAAGGTGGTTATCACAAAACTCGGAGCTGATACACATGAGTTTTGCTAAAGATAAAGTCGAAACAATTTGTAGCATTTTATCCTAAAAATAATTAGAGTATATCGAAATAAAGAGGAACTACTTACGTCATAAACCTTATTATTTGAGCATATATTTACTATCATATCACCATATAATCTAAGTAAGCTTAAAGAATCAAATAGTAGCCCCCTTTCCCTTACCCTATGAAAAAACTCTGTAAGCTCATCTTCAACCGTAGAAGCTACGTTTTCTAAATCCATCTCACTTTGATCAGCTAATTATGGTTTAATCAAAGCAAATAAAAATATATCTGAAATTTACCCTTTTGGTTACTTTTTATATGCTTTTGTTCAATTTCTACTTCTTCTAAAAATACTATTTGCTTGATAGCAATGTGCCCTACTAAAAATATTAACTGAGATAAAGGCCATGGATCCGATTTATTTTCTTTATCTTCCATAGCTATTGATCGCTTTATTTCAAGTGTTTTATTTTTGACAATTGATTGACATAATTTATCTGGACGTTGAGCCAAATCGTACATTGTATTTATAACCTGTTCTGCCATATCAAACCTAATAAATACATATATTAACATTAGAAAATAAGCAATATTTTAATATACCAATGATAATCCTCCGTCTTTATTTCTAATAAATCTTTAAGTTTCTCAAAAATAGATTCTGTGATAGCCAGCCTTTTATTTACTGCAACAACGCCTAAGCATATTGATTTAAATTTTACACTTTATTCTTAATTATTATCATTTACCTTTAACTTTCTTCCCTTTTGCTCCACCAATGCATTGTAACGCTATGCAGCTGTATTTAGCAACTATGAAATCATCCTAAGATTGTTAAATGAGAAATTAATATGGTAAATAATAGCTACTTTTCCAATATCACCAAGTCCTATTTTTATTAATAAATCGACTCTCTCTTTGATAACTTCATGATTAGCTTTCCCAATCATGCTTAACAAAATGATAGCTCCTCTCCTTAATGTTATTGGTTGATCGGTTTTGCTATATGCTATGTAAATCATTTAATAATAAAGTTTAAACCCTATGAAAAAACATTACAATAAATCAACCAAAGCTTTTCAATCAAATCTGAAGAAAAGCGCCCGTCGATTGTTAAAAGACGAACCAATTCCTCTAAAGAAACCAAATCAGCCATCTTTGCACTTTGAGTTAAGCTAAATAATATAAAGCAGATTATAAAATAATAGCATATCGAATAATAAAAATTACTCTATCAAATTCTTAGCTATTAAATTGATCCTTTCTCTTTCATTAGATGCTGTAGGTACAGTAAAATAAAGGTTATAAAAATTCTCTTTAACTTTTGCTATTGTCCCCTTATTTTCATCCGAATTTTCTTTAGTCCAAACTAAATGAATCATATTTCTAATTCCTTCCTAAATAAAACCTTAGGAATTGTATATATTAATAAGCAATAAGACTTACTTCTGCTTCTTTAAGCTTATAATGATATGCTTCAACAAAAAAATCCATTGCATCAATGGCTTCTAATTTATGAGTGGAAGCTAAAAGTTGTGATAGTGAGCTAAAACTACCCATCAGTTGTTTCACAAAAAATACGGCATCTTCATAGTAGCGCTGTTTCATTTTTAGTTGTAAGAATTTATTGGTCATTTCTGGGTTACCATTATCTAGCATTTCCATCTCAGTTGAGTCATTCCCTTCAAATTTTTCTTCTTCAGTAGAGTCTTCGTTTCTTATTTTAAATTGTATTTGATTACTCATATTATGATCATTCTTATAAAATCATAAAATTATAAAATTATTATTTATAAACTGTAAACTATGATTACCTTTTCTTTATGTTCATTATGTGAATTCAAATCTTGAGGTAGCTCTTCTCCTTTAGCCATAAGTAAACTCATATTTTGAGCAACCTTTTGCAACTCCTAACCATATAGTTATTAGTCATGGTTATTTGTTATTCAATTTTACTAATACTTGTAATTCTTCCATGATTCCATTATATTTCCTTTCTAATAACTCATATGAGAGCGAACCACCATCAATTAAAAATGGATGTGATTTCATGAATTTAGTAAGGGTTTTGATAGCATTCTTTCGGACAATAACGCTTTTATCTTCTAATCTTCCAATAGTTAAATGAATAAGGCGTGGTCTTCTTTTAGGAAATTTTGCCTTTAATCTAAGAAATGGGATTCTGGTTAGCTAAAATTAAAGATGGGACTAGCTTATTTTACTCTGTTATTCTCCCACAAACTTGTAAAACTTTACTTCGAACAAGATAATGGTTGTCTTTGAATCTCTCTTCTAAAATATCAAAATAACGATCAACCATTGATTCATTATTCTCTCCTCTACCCTCTTTTTCAATCTCGTTCACCATTTCAATAATTAGAATCCCTACAACTTCAATGATGGCAGATCGTATATGATAGCACTATTTTTTGTTTAATAGTTCACTTTATAAACAAAAGTACTTTACCTCACTGTCAAGCTGTTTAATTAAAATGCCAATGTATTTATTTACAGTTTTAGGACAAAGTTCGCAAAATCTGACCAAAAACGAAGAATATGATTTTGGCCCATATTTATCCTTGATTGTGAATTCTTTTTTTGACATATCGCTATATTATAGAATCCTGTAAGTTCGTTTTACTTTCTTTCAAAAAAATGAATACCTTAAAACTTCTTCAGCTAATCTAGTATAGTCATATTCATTCACCATCATTTCAAGTAACTCAGCTATAGGATCATGTAAATTTTCAAAATATTGTAAAGTTTGGGAAACAAAGGTTTGTGTTGTTAAATTATGATTGTAATCTTTTGCACATATCGCTATTATATGATAGGATTTAATGCGTGTTGTCTGATTCTTTAAGTTGTCAGTTGACTGCAAAATTGAAAACATACTTTTTACAAACCCCCTAAAAATAGTTTGTTTATTAATATAAAAACAAAAACATATATCTTTACCTTGTGATCGTTTCAACTTGATAATTGGAAGAAAATACTTTTTTTAAAGGTAACGTTGCAATCTTATAGATGATCTCAAACAATCTACCTTGTTTTCTCAACCAATCCCAAGAGTGAGACTGTTGACGTTGGTTCTTATTTCCTCTAGAATTCTATTTATCAGTACTTTTAGAGTCGTGATTTATTTGTACTCGATTACTTACCATTGCTTTGGTACTTTTTTCAGTTTCTTGTTTTGATTCAGCATAATTGATTATAATATATAATAAAAACGAATATAGGTTTAACGCTGTCAATTCTTCTTTTTGAACTAAAACTCCGTTTTTTAAACTATCTTCAATCGATTTTATTAAGTCCTGTGCTCCTAAAAATATTAATTCAAATTAATTATTCATAACTCGATTTTTAAATTTTTTTACCAGACAATATCATATCAAAAGCACGATCCATAATTGCTGGAGATACAATCAATAAATTCCTAAAGTTGATTTAGCGATGTCCTTTAATTTAATTTAATTTTACTTTATGATACTACGTAATCCATCGAATATCTTAGAGCTGGCTATTTTTAAATAATCTGAACTTAACTTGTCAGTTGCTTTATTTATAAACTCCAATAACTCTTGCTTAGATGAGTTTTCAATGTCAATCTCTTCCTCAATCACCATGCTCTTCTCATCAAATTTGATTAGCTCATCTCCCAAATTGAAATCTGTATACATCGTTTATTTTTACAAATGAAAGAAAGTAATTTTGTTGCTTTTAATCCTCCCTGAAATATAAACCAATCAAATATAAACTCTTTGTATGAACCGAAATAAAGCTGCTTTTCAGTCTTGAAAATAAAATTAATATTATTTGAGATAATGTGAATTTTTATAGTAAATATATTTTAAATTTTATTATTGGTTTAAGCCGTAAATAGGTACAAGGAAGGTACTATTCTAATTAAAATGAATTATTTATTTCAAGGAGATTTATATATTGATAAAAGTAATAAATGTTTATCTATGTATGGATCTCAGACTTAAAAATTATTTACATTAAATTTCAATCTTCAAAGCTCTGTTTTATATTTCATAATCAAATAAATGAGGCAATAAGAAATAAACCACTTATTTATATTAAAAACTTTTATTTAAAAAAATAAAAAGTAAAATGGCTACATTTAATTGAAGAGTTTGATTCACACCTTCTTTATCACAAATTAAGTTTAAGCTGCTGGTTCAACTTCTTTTGGAACCTCGTTTTCTTTTCCATTTTCTACATTTAAGCCATGTTTAGCTTTAAGTTCTTCAATCTTTTCTTGAGCTCTCTTTCTCTTTTCGATTGATGCCTTTTCTTGATTAAGTTTGAAGAACTCAATCTTCTTTTGTATAGCAGTTAAAAGATCTGGAACTCCAGTAGAGGAAGTTGGGATAGGAAGTTTAAGGGATGAAAGGGCGTCCATGATTGATAATGGGATGGTAAATGCAGCAGGTTTTGAGCTGGCTTTTGAGCTAGGCTTCTTTGAGCTCTTTTTGACTTTGTTTCCCATGAAAAAGACATCATCACGATCTGACTTCTTAACTAAAGCGGTACCTTGAGGTTGATTGGAAGCATCGACTTGTCTAGCAGTGCTTACGTTTTGTGGTTCAGCCTTTGGAGATTCAGCTTTACCATTGGTCTCAGATGAGCCTAATATACGGTGGAAATAAGATAATAAAGTTCCACATTGGGCAATTTCGGTTTCAAAAGCAGGCAACTCTGCAAGAGCAAGTTCTTCTTTAATAAGTTCTTCAATCCTTTCTTTTTCTTCTTGTTGTCTACGAGCTTCATTGACCTCTTGGCGTCTTTTAGTTTCTTCTCTCTTCCAATTATAAAATTCATCATTTGCTTTTTTATGATTTCCAATGATTTCGCGACGTTTTTCATATTGCTCATCAATTTTTTTGCGAATCTCGTCTCTTTTTTCAAAGAGTTTGCTCTTTTTGGTCCATTCTTCATTGTTTGAAAGATTGAGTTCGTCTAATTTAGCCTTGATTTCATCGTATTCAGCATTAATGGCTTTGGATTTGGCTTCATCAATCCCAGATCTAATAGCATCTAATTTTTGACGATCTTCTTCAAGAGAATCTTCTATATCCATGATAATATCAAAAGATTTCTTACTTTTTTTAAGTTGGGATATTTCAGACAAGATTTTCTTTTCTTCGATGACCTTCAACTTCCCACTCTCAACCTTTCTCTCTTGTTTTCTTTAAAAAATATAAGCACCTAATAAAACAACACAGATAAATGACTTACGATATATATTCTTCAAGCTCAGCCAAGGATCTAAAGCTATTCTTAGATTGTAAAGCTTTTAAGTCACTAATCTAAATAAAAGATTAGTATTTTTTTAAATAAACAATATGTTTCTTACTTTCTTCTTAATAGAATTTTGCAAAAGGTTAATGTCCTCTTGCTTTGATTGACGAGCTTTCTTTAAGGAAGCTTGTTGGTCTCTAAGATTAGAAAGGTTTTTACGTAATTCAGTACGAGGATCGTCACTTTTTCCTTTTCCTTTATCGAATGCATTGATTTCTTTACTTACTAACTCCTTTAATAAAGTTTAAATACAATAAAAATGGAAAAGTGAAACTATTACCAATTTTTCCTTTATTTTGGCTATTTCTTTATCTGTCTGGTCCAGACTATTTTTATAAGTGGCTTGGTCTGGTTTTTGAGGTGCTTTAGGGGCTTTAGCCTTAGGAGTTTGAACTGTTGTCATTTTATCGAATTTTAAAGTGAGTGAAGGACTTTTTCTTGGGATAGTTTGGTAATAAATAGTTAAATATTTTGTGTGGTCATTTGATTCGCTACTCTTGTAACCAATTAAAGGTTACTAAATTTAGTAGCAAATAAAAAATTAAAGAATTTTAATAAATTTGTGAATTTAACCATTTAATGTAATTAGTTGCCACTTGGAGTTTATATTTATTCAATGTTGAATAGTTACTTTTAGACAAATGCTTACGGTTTTAAATATTATAATATGTAAGGGTATTGTTAATTAAATCTTGTTTTTTTTACAGGAAAATTCAAAATAACCGTTTTAGTTTTGAACAATTAGGAGTTGGCGTCTTCTCAGTAAAGTTTTATTTTAAATTAAAGTAAAAATTAACTATATTTTAAATATAACATTCTTGTTTCTGTACAAATATTTACTTCATAAACATATGCTAAAATAAAGCAATTAACTATAAAAAGCTTTTAGATGTTATAAACAATAATTGTTTAATTTAAAGTCGCGATGACTTTATCTCAATCGAAACTTCTAGTTAATTTTCTAAAGTTTTATTTTAGGCTCACATTTATAATACCAAATGAGGATGTTTTTTTCGGTTTCATTATCTTTCTATTTTGAGCACTATTTGAGCGGAAAGTTTAACAAAAATTTTAAAAAAAAATACATCCCCAAATCATAATTTTCATTTTTCTTCAAACCTATTTTAAATGTTTTCCCAAAATATATATCATTTTACTGTATTAGCGCATTATTTGTTTAAATATAAATATAAGCATAGATTATTAGAAATTATTGGACCACTTTAAAAATATATAGTTTTAAAATCAATATGCTTATGTAACGTTTTGTAGTTGTTTATTTCGTACTTTAGAACATAAATATGTTTTCATTTATGTTTTCAGGTTCAAATAAGACAAAATTCAAATTATCACTTTCTATAATCAAATTTTCATATAGAACTAGATTTAAAGTATTTTGTTTATAGTTATGATTGTGAATGAGTTCAATTGAATCTCTGTACTTATGATTCAGTTTATTAGAAAGTTCGAAATTTTTTAAATGTAACCTTCTGATAGCCAATAAAAAGCATTTAGCTTATTAAAGTGTTCCTGTTCTTATAAATTTAAAGGCTATGAAAATTAAAAAATTAGAATTAACACTTCAAAAATGGTTTTTACAAATTTTACAAAACCAGTATACTTGGTGACTTTGTTTAAAGGAATCCAGATTTTTCGGTTATATTAGAATTAGTTGGAACTGATGGTGAAATTAATAATAATGTATATTATGTCTCTGGTGGAACCCTTCAATCAAACTTTGAAGAGGAAGATCAATAGATCACTAAAAAGGATTTGAATAGTGAAATTTATTATTTAAATACCAAAGGAACAATACAGTTAAATGACAGTCAAAATGCAAATTCGGAATTTGCCCCATTTGAACATCATCTTCTAAATACTCTGTTTTCTCATAACACTATTAAAATTGAGAATGATTCAGAAAAGCCTTTAATCATAGACGGATTATTGATATCACTTGAGGATAGCGTAAAGATTTTAATACCAAGGCTAATACTTGGAAAGCAGGTTGAAATCACAGCCAATTTATCAAAAAATTTATACTAAATCAAATGATTCTCAACTAAATTATGAGTTTATTAGAGTAAGCTTAACTCAAAATGATTTGAACTTAAATGAGTTAGTTTTATATGGAGGAAAGTACTATCCTACTAAAAGAAATGGATGTAAACTAAAGTGGTTTTTATTCCAAAGTAATGATTTGTAATATTAGTAATTGTAAATGGAGAATGGTTGGAGGACATGGTGAACATTAGATTAGTGGTCATAATGCAGTTATACACAATAGTAGTTTAGTGATATTTAGCAGCAAAGATAACCTCTTTCATAAATCTACTAAATTTAATATTGTTCCAAGTTTTAGCATTAAAGACAAACAGTGGTATGGTTAAATAACAGCCGAGGAGTTTCCAGCTATAAGCTATGTACTTGTTTAACATTTAAATCACTAGTGCTACTCAATACATAAACGAGATTTAAAACTTTTTTAAACCAATATACTGACAGTTTACTTCACATTTTAAATTTAAATACTTTTATTTATGAAGAGCATTCCGTTTCTAGATTAACTAATGCTTGTTTTGATTATTTAGAATATCATGTCAAATATTTATTGTGTAATTTTAGGTCATATTTAGAGTACTGCTCAAAACTTAAATAGCTGGTTTAAATCATTTAATCTTAATATACAGATTGCCTCCAAAGAAGAAATGTAAGATCCAAAAACAAAAGTCAAATATCTGTTATTGTTGGTGATTCAATTCGTAGGCTTTTAGTGCCTATTTTGTTGATTGTTTTGATACGTTATATATATAAGAAATTTGTAAAATATCGTATTATAAAAAAACATCTTTACCTATTTCAGAGCCAACTAATGATATTGTAGGGATGCTTATTAATAACCAAAGTTTTCATTTGGGCATGATAGCCTTAAATTCAATGATACAAATTAAATCGACGTTACTAAAGGCATATTTCTTTATGATTATTTTAAAAAATAACATCTCTAGCTCTTCTTTCTCCTTTAGGCTTACCAGTAGACCTTCAATATATAGGGATGTATTTTTTATTTAGGAACCTTACTAACAATTTTTCCGCTCAAACAGCACTTAAATGGAAAAAGTAATGAAGTTAAAAAACATCCTCATATATATATGTGTTTTTTTGGCTTCATCACTTTTTCTATCTTTTAAGCACTATTTGAGTGGAAAAATTGTTAGCAAAATTCTTGAATATAAAGTATACCTTCATATATTATAATAGTTTTATTGAAAGAAATAAGTCATAAAATGGGAGTGTTTTTTTTGACTTCATTATTTTTTCCATTTTTTAAGCGCTATTTAAGTGGGAAATTTGTTAGTAAAATTCTTAAACATAAAAATACATCCCAAATATTAAAAAGTTGAATTTTAACTTCACTGATTTTTTGTCTTATAGCATTTGGACTAAGTTTTAATGTTACTATATCTATAGTTACGTTTATAAGTGAATTCTCAATGCTCACAATGTAACTATTATTTAAATCATCTGTTAATATCTAAATAAAAATATTTGCAATGCTAATTATTTTCAGTTGTAATGTCTCTATATTGGGATTCCTACTTACAGGTGGGGTTGTCCTACCTTTAAGGTTCATAATAAGGCCTTACTGGTGATAATTAATTACCAAGTTCTAAATAAAGTAATGTGATATTCATCATAGAATCTTTAGTGCTATATAGATCCAAGAATTATTTTGTTTTTTTAGTAATAAAAATGGTTTTTAAATCATAAAGTAACAATTGAAAGTATAAAAGCAATATGAAAACAATAATATTAGAATTAATTTTATAAAATGGCCTTTATGAGGTTTATAGAATTAATGTTGTTATTGATAATGATTTTAAAAGCTTCAAATGGCTCAGATGCATCAGCATTAGTTATAGGTAATGGTGGAAAATTGATGATAGTATCTATGTGTTTGGTGGATTTTTCATATCAGATCTTAAGGCTGAAAGCAATAAAAGAGAAATTTATGAAGAAGACTTGAATAGTGGGGTTTATAAATTAGATCTCAAAGATGGGATAGAGTCAAATGATAGTCAAATGATAGTCAAATGATAGTCAAAAAGCAAACTGGGAGTTCAATCTATTTAAAATCATGCGTTAAACATTGTTTTATCATAGTACCATTAGATTCTCTAGTAACTCTGAAATTTTTTTAATGATAGAGGGGATATTTACATCGCTTGAAGAGTTCGTAAAGATATTTGATACTAAAACTAAAACCTGGAAAGTAGGTTTTAACGGAAGTCAATTTTTAAAAATCTAAACTTTACAAAGTCAAGCAATTATACAATAAATTATGGATCTAGTGAAGCAAGATTAGTCTAGAATGATTTAAATCTAGATGAGTTAGTTATATTTGGTGGACAGTACTATCCCGCTAAAAGATCAAATGGAATCAAAACTGGGTATTGTCCTGGATTGATAATTTATAATATCAAAAATGATGAATGGAAAACTGTTGGAGAAAAGAGTGGACATTTAATTAGTGGTCACAATTCAGTTGTACATAATGGGAATTTAATAATATTTGGAAGTATAGATAGGCTCTATGACAACTATATTGAATTCAATAATATTCCAAGCTTTGATATCAAAAATGAGAAATGGTACAATCAAACTACAGTATAAGAATTTCCAAAATAACTTATGGCTCTAGTTTAAAAAAAATTGATAGCTTGTTTATATACTAGGAGGCGCCAATATTGGAAACAAAAACGAAGTACAATTTATGGATAGTTCACTCTATGTTTTAAATTTAGATAATCTCAATTGGGAAAAACATTATGTCTCAGGGTTAATTATTTCTCCTTCAGGTTATTTGGAGTATTATAACGATCATTTGTTGTATAGTTTTGGGTTCCGTAGAGAAGTTTACTCAAAAATGCAAATAATCAATTTAAACAATTATACATTAGTAAATCAGATACCTTCAGTAGAAGAAATAGAAATTTTAAAGCCAAAAGTCAAGTACCTGTTATTGTTGGTGTCTCAGTTGGTGGTTTCTTAATTGGTGGATTTATTGAGGTTGTTTTATTATTTATATTATTACAACTTTTGTACAAGAAATCCCAAAGGTATTATATTCTGAAAAAAATACCTTTGGGGATATTCCTGAGCCAACTCATAATATGGTTTTTGTTGTCAAGGATTCTGATTTTTCACTTAAAAATGATAACACTGAATTTAATACTACGGTAAAAATTGAATCAAAGCCATAGAATATTATATTAGTATTGTTAGTTTTTTTACTGGAATGTTTTCTTCTCACAGCTATTTTTTACTTTTCGAGCTTATTGAACAACTTATTAATGGAACAAATGATAAAGAATTATTTACTCCAATTTTTGAAAGTTTATATAATTGAAGTTAACAGATTAAACATTATCATCAATAGTTTATCTTTTATATCATAATTGTGAGTAATAGTTTTATAACTTTTAACTATAGTGAATCATTTTAATCTTTCAAATGAATTGTGTAAAGTTTGGTGATTTGTAATAATATCATATTTATTTTATAATAGAATTGCTGTTAAATTAGCCTATATTAACACGGATTATTAAAATAAAGTAAATTAGACTAATTTAAAAAGAATGTAATTAAATCAAGTTTATTGAGTGTCATATATGTAATAATTTATCAAATTTCTATAATTTTTTATCAATTCTATTAATTCTAAACTATACCTCTTGCATTTCTATTGCGACCTAAATAACCTCTCATTTAAGAATAAATTTGCGAAAATCATACCAACTTTATAGGCCAAGCTCGAAAAACCAGATATGCAAACAATTGACTCTAAAAGCCACTGCAAATTAAATCGTAGTACAATTGTAGTGACCGTATTTAGTCACTATTAACAAAACAATGCCAACCAAAATTCACACCATGCAACGATCCAAATATAGAATCCACTTACTTAATCAATAGTTAGTTCTTAATTACCCAATCAGAGCATGTTTTAGTGTTCATTTTTATGGTACACTTTACCTAATGCAGGGGAGTTGCTATAAAATTAAATTACAAACTCAACAATAATTTTTTTCATATTCAGAATGGGCTTTATAAAATTAAAGAAATTTTTTGGTAACAAGAATAACAAATTAGATGGCGATACAACGATAATAGGTCGTTCAAAATCCTTAAGATTAGTAAGGTCTCATCAAACAGAACAAATTATTGAAAACAATACTATTATATACGCCGAACCTTCACCCAGTAGTGTGCCACCATCTCCAGCAGCACCCAGTTTCAATCAAAAGCTTACTCGAGAGGAACGTGGTAGTTTTGTAAAGGCAGTGAATACAGTTAAGAAATTGAGTCATAGTAATAGTGAAGCTGCATTCAGTGCTTTTTTCCCAGAAAACGTGTGCCAAAAAAGAGCTATCTTTATGTTGGTTCACTTAAAAAAGCAAGTATTTTGTCCACTTTTAAACTCTAAAAGCCCGAATTTAATTGCACCTCTATTAGCGACTATCGGAGACCGATTGTTTACTTTGTTTTATATTATTAAGGTACTTAAGCCAGGAGAAGTTAGGTCAACAGCAATGGCGGAAGCTCAAAATTTAGTCAAAGCTTCCGGGCTAAATCCTCAAATATGTGGAACGAGAGAAACAGCATTTGCAGTCTACTTTGCTTTACAAACTATAAATAATAGTTTTTTTATGGATGACGAATTAAAAGGAAAAGTGTTAGAAAAAAGTAATGAGTGTTTAAAAAGTTGTATTGAAAAAGAGTTAAAGTTATCCGAAAGCGAAAAGGAATCTATGTATGTATTTCAACAAGTTATGTCTGGCTTTCATTTTACTACCCCTAAGCTGTTATTAGACGAGTATTCCGAAAAAGCTCAAAATTAAGTTACTCTTCTAGTTATCCTTCTTTATTTACTAACCTTAAAATTCATTTATATACACAATAGTTTTATCTTATGTTCAAAGTATTTTAACTGTTTTAATCATTTTAACTTCTTTTATTCCCTAGGAAGCTGTTTAATATTTAGTAAAAGTTGCTTTAATCTAATAATTATATTTACAAGTTTTCTATCTTTTAATTTAAAAAATTAAATACAAAAATCATCATAATACATATTATGTAATAATTTAGACTGCTTTTAATAAAAATAGTAGCAGTTATGAACTACATGAGCATTTCAACTCCTTAGAGCTTTCTGTGCCAGGGCCAGAGTAGTATTCTAATATTTCCTTAGTTAAATATGGATGAGCAACATAATCAATTTCGTCATCTTCAGCATATGGGTATTTACATGTTAAATCGTATATTATTCTCAACTTTTCAGATTTGAAATTCTCTTTATACAACTCATCATTTACTTCTTGTGCTACCCAATTTCGTAATAAAAATCTTGGATTTACTTTTAACATACTTTTACTTATTTGAGTAATTTCTTTCTCATCGTATTCCTGTGTTAATCGTGATATGTACATTGTAAGCCACTGTAACCATTTGTTTTCATCTTCAATCTTGTCCATATCATTATTGCCTATACCATCTTTCAACAGATATTTTATGATATCTTTATAAACGGAATCTTTAGTTATAGGAAATATATTAGTCATATGGGATAGTCTTCTAAAAAAATTATGATAGTCCACTGAGTTATCTGCTAAAAGCTTTAGTAATAAATTAACTAGCTCATCTTCATCTTCAACTTTATAAGTTGGAAGGCCCAATTTCTATTAAAAGTTGAGATTAAATTAATATCGCACTTTTTAAAATTACCTTATTCATTAATTGGTAAAATTCTTGCAAAAACATATCATCATAAAGTAAAGTCACATCTGTAATAAATTTGGAGCATTGTGCTTCTCCTTCATCATAAATCGGGAGTGGTATAATCTCATTATCTTCTTCGAATAAGGGGTTTAGTGCTTGCCCTAACATTTTCAAATTCCAAGCACCAACTGCTGGTTGATTTTTGTAACTATAGCGATACTAATTAAAATGTTAGCTATAGTCAATTTTATTGATAATGTATAGTTTACAGTATAGTCTGACAAATTTGGACTCCAAGAAGGTGCAAGATTTGAGAAATAACCAAAAGGACCATAGTCCAAAGTAAGCCCTAAAATTAATTAGATTTAGAAAAAATTAAGTTAAGTAGCTATTTACCTAAAATTGACATATTGTCAGTATTCAATACACCATGACAAAACCCTACCGCTTGCCAAGAAGCGACCAGTTTAGCTGTTCTTCTTGCTACCTCTTTATAAAACTCTTTATAAATTTCAACAGGAAAACAATCACTATCTTTATCTTCCAAATTTTCAATCAACTCTGGAAAATGATACTTAATTACATAGTTGGCTAGTATTCTTAGTGGCTCAGTTTCTTTTGTCATTTGAAATATCTGAAAGCTTCCAAATCTTATCCAACTAGGTGAAAGTCGACAAACTATTGCGCCTGGTTCTAAGCTTTCACGATGGACTAATTGAGACGTTACCACTAGGGATAATGCCCGAGTAGTAGGTATCCCAAGGGCATGATTCGCTAATTTTTATTAGTCGAAATAAGGGGTTATTTTAGGATTATACCTTCAGAACCTAAATACTCTCTTACTGATGAGCGTAATACTGCAAATCCATCACCCATTCTTGAATAGGGTGTCTCTCCACTACCTATTTCTAATTTAGGATACTATTTAAATTTGAGCCAATTTACCTTTAAGTTGTAATTCCCAACGTTTTCCTTTAGAATTTATTACTTCAACTATAATGAATAAGTTAACTTATGAAACAATTTTTGATATCTATATTACCAAGTGACATAGCTCTACCATCACCCAATCTAAAAATTGAATTAATAAATATAATTTTGTTTTAGACACCTTTCATATTTACCTTCCAGCAAAGGAACTAAATAAATTAAATAAATTAAATAAATTAAATCAAATAAATTAAATAAATGAATTAATATTTAAAAGTATTAATGTACCCAAATTGGTGTCCAGCATAACAGTGAGACCATGAATAAGTATCTTTAGAATAATTAAACGGTTCAAAATATCATTATTTAAATTTACTTGGTAAAGTCTCATTCCCAGTAACATATTTTAAAAAATCAGGATCCTTTAATGGAGTGTCCTTATCTAAATCTAATTCTTCTAAACAGCTTTCTGAATAATGTAACAATTTGGGAAATGGCATAGATTCTGGAGCGACCAAAGAATAACTACCAGTCTTAAACTCCTTTTTAACTTTATTTAATTGATCTAAATGCTCTTTTTTATTGACCTTTAAATCTCTAGCATTTGGATTGGTATAACTTAAACACACTTTATCGTATGGCAATTCTTCCAAAAAACTCGAACTGAAGTTCAAATCTTTTAATCGATCTTTTGTCATCTTTATTGTTGATTGTAATAATCGTCTAAAAGTTGGAAACATGCTTTTTTTATATTACTCTGTCAAGCTTTTAACTAAAATTATGACATCACATTTCGGCTATAGCAGCCTTTTGGTTATAAAAATTATTTTGTATTAATAATTATTATTGAGAGCTAAGCTTGCTTATATTATATCTTTTTCTTAGCTGTTAGGCTTTTAAGAATATAATATTATATTAATCATTCATATATATATAGTTTTTACCTATCAAATATATATTATTAAAGTATTACTTTGTGCTTGATTATCATTAATTTTTATAGGGTAACTTTAACTTTTTAAGAAAATTAATATTGTAATAGTAATCTATGAAAGGTGTAAAATAATCAAATATCGTGTATAATTTATTCCAAGTATTTTTTTAAGGTAAGGTAAGGGTATTATAAATTATGGTTTACTATACTAGTTTTACTAAAACTTTAATTTGTTGATACAACGTAACTTTAAGGGAACAATTAGGAGTTTAAACTAGAGCCAATTATATTTTTAAAAATAATATAAAAAAACCAAAAAAACCTAAATTGCAATTTTCAATAAAATTACATGGATTTATTTACAAGTTTAGTAAGCGATAGTCTCATATCAGTATTTGGGGGATGTTTGCCTAGTTCTCTAATTATCAATGTAAACAACAAAAGTTTCCGTGTTTTAAAATTATTAGGCGAAGGGTAATGCTTTTACTATTTAAATTTTAACATATCAGATAAGGCTACTTTATTATTGATTTACAATGAAGTAACAATAGCTAAAAATACAACTTATAGTGGGTTCAGTACCGTGTATTTAGTAAGGGATATGGAAAGTGGTAATTTATATGCAGTCAAAAAGATATTCTGTGCCAAAAGTGATCCAGAAGCTTTTCAGGTAGCTTTTAGAGAAGTAGAAATTAACAAGTTATTTGTACACAATAATATTGCTAAAGTTTTGGTAATTACAGGTTCAATTAGTATTTATAATCAGATATTAATTGAATATTTAGGATGTGTGTGTTGATAATCAAGAAGACGGTAGTAGAATAGTGTATATCTTCTTTGATTATTATCAAGTAAACATACTAGTATTTAAGAGACAAACCTAATTAATAAAACAACGATAGAATGGAAGCTTACAAGATCTTATTGAAAATAATACAAAAAATAACACCAATTTAGACGAAAAAAAGATTATAGAATATTTCTTACCAATATGTGATGCAATAAAGCAGATGCATAGCTATCAGCTTCCTATTATTCCAAATAGTAACTCACCTCAAGACGAGCTTAATTCCACTATGGACGTCAGTGTGTTGATTCAATCTAGTGAGGAATCTTCGAACAAAAAAGATACTTTTATACCATATGCTCATAGGGATATCAAGCCTGGGTAAGTTTATAAATATTAGTAATAGGTTTTAGACATAGTAAATGATATTTAGAAATATAATGCTAAATAATAAGAACCAACCAATTTTAATGGATTTTGGCTCAGCTGAAAAAGCGCGTATCTCTTGTAAAACAAGACAACAAGCATTAGCAGAACAAGTAATTAAAATATTTGCATTTTGACTGTTTTTAATTGTTGATAGGAAAAAGCAGCCAAATATTCCACTATGACATACAGAGCACCAGAATTGTTTGATGTCGAAGTAGGTCAACAAATTGATGAAAGCGTTGACATTTGGGTTAGTTTTACTATTTACAATGAAGTCAAAAATACTGATTAAAGGTTTATAGTCGTTAGGTTGCTTGTTATATGCACTAGCCTACGGTTATTCGCCCTTTGATTTTAGTGCTACAGAAGCTGGAGGTTCAACAGCTATTGCGGTGATGAATGGGAAATACACCATTCCTGCTGGAAATAAGTAAATTTTGATATAACTATTTACTATAATTTCCAACTCATTTGGTTTAGATATTCTGATGAGTTTGTAAAATTGATTAGTTATTTATTAAATACGGAGAATAAAAGTCGAGCAAATATCAATGAAGTAATCAGACTAATAACGATATAGCATGTAATTTATTTTGGATTTTTAGGTTATTGAAAAGGTTCAAGCTCATCTTTCTAGACTTTAATATATTATTTAATTTTGTTCATTACTCTCATTTTATATTTCATGTTATTTTATTTTTTATTTTAGATTTTGATAAAAATTTATTAAATAAATCAGTATATTAAATTTTATTGTAAAAATGAACAATAGTAGTTAAAAGAATACAAAGAAGGTTAAAGCTATAAAATATCAATAAAGTATTAAACTTCACACTTAATAATTAATAGGAATAACATTGAGTTAGTTGATCCCACTTAAAAAAAACTATGACGGTTTCTATTTTTCGCTATATCTGCTTCCATTTCTTCTTTAGTTTTAACACGAACTGAAGCGTTATTGTGAGTAGCCACTAATCTTTCTAAAGCCATTGGAGGTTCTACTAATAAATGAGGAGAGATCGTAAATGAAGCTAGTAAATCTCTAGTACTTATTGTATTACTTAAGGGATATATTCCACTTGTTTTTGATTATTATCTAGATTTAAATGAAGGTCTAGCAAAGTAGTACCATTTTGATCTATTATTTGCTCTTTCATTCGGTTTAAACTCTGTTGATATGCTGTTACATTATATCGACTTAACCTTAATTTTTTACTATCTCTTTTTTCAATACAATTGGTAATGATGTTTTGTAAATATGTTTCTAATCCATGTAAAATTACTTCAGATACCCTTCCTCAGCCCCGCCACTTAAACCATTCTCCAATGCCATTGCATTCGCTTTTAATTGTAATCCTTCTGAAGTTGGAAAAGCTTTACTTTCTATACATAATGGCATATCTACTCCTGAGTGATATTCTCCTGGGTCTATTTTAATTACATACATTAGCAAAGAATCCTAAAATTATTGAAAAATGGGTTACTCTCAGCTGTCAAAGGTAAAATAGTTGGAAAGTAAGGTGCATTAGTTTCGTGCTCATTTTCAGTAGATAAAGACTAAAAAATAAAGTTATACTTCAATATCAATAAATAAAGGAACTACTTAATTTACCTGTTTCAGTTTAACTCTTTCTCTCCAACTCCTTCCTAAATTTTTTATTATCTCTTTTAATTCCAATTGACTTATTTTTTCCAACTCTTCCTTTGTTGGTCTCTTACGCTTTGATAAAGTTAAACTATTAGTCAGCCCTTCTTTTAATTGGTTTTGACTATTAGATAATGCTATGCTTTCGGACTGACTAGTAGCTTTAATACAACTTATTATAAATGAGTTATGTAGCTTTGCTGATCAAAAGTAATCAATACATATATATAAATCAGTTAAAACTTTACCTTTATTTTTTGGTAAGATTTGTTTGATGCTAAAATAATAAGCGTTTAGATTTATTTTACCAGTTAGATATTCTGTCGTTCTTTTCCAATATATATCTTTATTATTTTTTAATACTGCATCTAGTTTTGTTTTGTATTTAGCTATCTGCTCTCGGTATTCATGCAATTTATTCTCCATTTTAAATTTCTTTGTTAAAAGTGGCTTTAAAAAATGATTCAATCAATTTACTATAAAAAATTGTAAGTGATAATTTCGTTTCTGTGCATCAATTCTTAGCTGAAATTTTAAAAAAGGAATGTAAAATAGCAAAATTAACAATAACATGCAAAGTAAATTTCTGAAAATGAATTTATTATAGCTTAATTTTACAACTTTGATTCTTTAGGTAAGTAAAACAATCCATTAATTTTCACTACGGTACACTAAGTCATTGTATGCCCATACTATAAAAATGAATAAAATTAAAGTAAATAAATTATGATGTAAATACCTTGTAAAGTGCATATGCCTCTGGATGGGCTTTTATCAATCGAGGCAACAGGTATTAGGCTATTTCTCTGAGTTATTCCGCTCAAATACAGAAATAGGGTATCTACTAATAAATAAAAATAAACAATTACTTATATAATTATAGTTATTTATGCTCCAGATGAGCAATGACTAATTCATTATAAAGATAAGCTAAGTTTATGTTCACATCATTAATTAGAGTGAAGTTACCCTTTCAGCGTTATATATAGTGATATGTTTATCTTTTGATGAGGAAACAACAACACTACTTGGATGGAGCGACTATCTAGCTTTATTGACACTTTTACTATGAACATCGAAAGTTATAGTAGGATTATTACAAGACAAATGTCTAAAAAGGAGAAATTGATCCATTATATTGCCCTAGTTCCACTTGTAGATAAGCTTCTTAATCCCGAACTTTAATAGAATCGTCATCTAATCCAGTAGTCAAAGTATGCTCTAAATATGGATTGACATCAATGTTGTTTATACTCCCTGATGTCATTTTTTCATACTAAATAATTTTATTAATTAAATGTAGTTTAGCTTTTGTTAATTTACTGTTTGAATCTTGTCAGCTCTTGGATTTCAATAAATAATTTGAGATTTGCTAGTTACCCCATAAAAATTTTCATTTTTATCACTTGATTTAACGTCTTCATTAAGTTGGTACTGCTTTAATATTAAGTAAACATGTTTATTTGATCCCATTTTCTATACGTTTTTAGTTAGATGTAATCACTTTATTTATTGTTACTTTCTTGATTTGAATTTGTGCTATAGATTATAATTATAGGTCTATTTTATACAATCCTGGCATGTTATCAACTTAATCTTACTAATAGTGTATTGAAATTTATTTTTAACAAAAATACCATCACCTTTTGTAAAAAACAAACCTCGAGTTAATTGAGCATTTGGACCATAAAAACTATAACGATTTAATATATAAGGCTATAAAATGGATATATAAACTAATACCTAGTAATCAGTGGAGTATCTCGATTGAATCTTTTAATTTTATTAATTTTAATAACATTATCTGAGTTTTCAGTAAATGAAATAAACTCTTTTAAGCTATTTAAAAATACTATTTGATATTAAAGTACACTAACAAAGATTAATTTATCAAGTCACGGTGATGTCTACTTCTACTTCATAGCTTTTTCTTGAATTGAATTTCTAAAATCATGTTAATATTGTCAAAAACAAAAATAAAGATAAAAGCAAAATATCAATACCTTATTATCTGTCCCGCTGTCATTTCTCTTCCTGTAACCGCTTTAATATAGTATAGCCGTTTTTATCATATGCCATTTTATTTGAATCGATTGCAAATATATTCAAACTGCTTTCTTTTAGTTAATCTAATTTGGTATTAAAATTAATAGCTGAGCCAAAATAAATTCTATTTTGTTTTAATATAATGAATTATTAATTGCTTAAATATAACTAAGATGCATCCTTATAGTCATTATAATGTCCTTTAAACTTATCTTTAGCTTTATCTTTATCCAGCCAGTTAATAAAGAACTGATGACTATTTCTACCTTTGTATTCCACATTGCAAATATGTAGGTAACCATAAGGTAAGTGATAACTTTCAATCCAGGATTTATATTCTATCTATTTGTTATTGTCAGTGTTAAAAATTATTCGACAACTCACTTCTTCCTGATCTACATTATATAATACATCTTCATCCTACAATATTAAATAAATATTTGCCTCTACTTTCCTTTTTTATTAGTACCAATGAAGTGTTGTCATATCCTTTAGCCATTTAGTTTTAAAGTTTAGCTTTAAATAATAGATTACTTTGTATTTCTTGAATATTATTAATGGCTTACGTTTTAAATTCATAATGTAAACATACCATTCTATAGTTTGTATTGACGAAATTCAATATTTGTGGATGAGTCAAAATAATAAAAGATAGATTTTTTTGATTTCATTAATTTTTATAATGATTGAACTCACTTTGGTTTCAGTTGATCTAATATAATCTCTATCACCGCATTTTTAAATAAGCTTTATTTTATGACTTGGTTGTAATTATTGTGTGTATTAGACATTAGACTAAAAAAAGTGATGGTAAGTGATGTATAGGGACAAGCTTGCCTGACTTGATTCCAGCTTATAGAATGCCAAAAAACTCTGACTCTAGGTAGTCTGTTGTCTATATACCACTTACGAACAGTAATTCAATAATATACTTGATTCTATATTAATAAAAAATTTCTCATTATAAAACTATGCATTATATTTATACTATAGGTTAGTGGAATTTTTATTAAACTTAATAGAAATTCCTGGATTAGTAAAGCTTTTACTAATGTAGCCTATATATTGATATTAATTAAAGTTGTAGTATGTAAATAAATACATATAAAACTTTATTAAGAAAATTTTATTATTGACTGCTTTATAACTAACATTGCAAATTTACCATCAAATAAATAAATAACTTTAATGTTATAATTATAGTATTAATATATTACCAAGTTAATATATAGTTGAATGGGAGGGAGTAATTAGCCCCAAAACTGTAAGTAATCATCATTATGTAATATAAACAATATAACAATGGTTTTTATTTATCAATTTAATTAGTAATAACTTAAGTAATATTAACATTTGGTAATTTATTTTTATTATTTAGTAAAATACTTATTCACTTAACAAATATTAAAAATACTTTTAATACCTTATATTTTTGATTTTTATATCTTGAAAAAATTATATTTATTTTATTACTACTAGTAATTAAATTGTTAATTTTATTCATTTGTAAATAAAAATCTCAAATTTTAAAATCAACCGATTAATATTTGGGGATGTTTTTTTTGATTTCATTATTTTTCCATTTTTTAAGCGCTATTTGAGTGGAAAGATCGTTAGTAAAATTCTTAAACAAAAAAAACATCCTCATTTCCTATTTTACTTAATACTTTAAAGCTATTTTTCTAATATAGAAGATTTTTAAAATGTTTATTAGTTACATTTTTTCATAATGCTCAGTAAAAAAAATTAGTTGATATTTGAAATATTATTTATAAATTTTTTTGAACATATAATATGAAAAGTTTTAGAATTTAAAGAAATTAGCCATATCTGTTTATGTATTAATTTTTATAAATTTTTTAAACCAATTAAAGAGTTTTTTATATAATAAATCATATTTTATTATTTTATTATTTTATTATTTTATTATTTTATTATTTTATTATTTTATTATTTTATTATTTTATTATTTTTTAAATATAAGACACCAAACTATATCAATAAAGTTTATTTATTATAATATATTAGATTTAATAAATCTAGCTTTATTTTTATTTTTATAAAGTTTGAAATTATTGTATAGCTTCTATTGTTTAATTTTTAATAGCTTTATTAAATATGGGGATATATTTTTTTGTTTAAGAATTTTATTAATTATTTTGAACAACTATATTAAATTATGTTTATATTAAATTCAGAATTTCTATATCTATTATAAGAAAAAGTTATAGCTGATAATAATGCTACTTGTTATTTTCTATTTTTTATTTCTTATTTTTTTTGAAGTATTAATTTTACATATTATTTGGTTGAGTTTATTATTATCAATAATAAACTTTAATATATATGGGGATGTTTTTTTTGGCTTCATCATTTTTTATATCTTTTAAGCACTGCTTTGAGCGGAAAAATTATTAATAAAACTATTAAACATAAAAATACATCACTATATATTATATCTACTAAACACTTGATAAGATTATTTTAAACATTTAATAGAAATAACGTAAAGCATATAATTAAAAAAATTAGTTATCTAGAAAAATAAGTCTTTTAAATTAAATTTTCTATTTAATTTCAAGCTTTTTTAAATTTAACTAATTATATGGGGGTGTTTTTTTTAGTTTCATCACTTTTTCTGTCTTCTAAGCGCCATTTGAGTGGAAAAGTTATTGCAAAATTCTTAAATACAAAATACATCCCCATATATTAAAGGCTTGTAGATGTAAAAACTTGAAATTTGGATCAATGTTTAATTAAGTTCTGATATTAATTTAGACATCTCTATATACCTATGTTATAAAATAATTAAGCAAATAATAAATAAACTTTAACAAAAATACCTCATGAAATGCATATACCTTTGAATAGATTTTCATCTATTAAAGTAATAATACTAGGATAATTTTTAGATCATATTTTTTAAAGTCAAGGGTATCAAATATTTGTTAATAAATAAAATCTACTATTGGGGATGTATTTTTATGTTTAAAATTGGTAGTAAAACCCTCAAACAAAAAAATACATCCTCATATGTTATTATTATTTTACTGTTGTTTTCGTTATTAAGTAAACATGATTACTTTACTTCATTCATTACAAAATAAAGTTCACTATTGCTATCTAAGATTCAAATTGCCTTATTGACTTAGATTTATATTAAATATTATAAACCCAGACTCACCTTGATATAATCTTTAATTGACTGTTAATCAAGTTAGCAATAATATCAATATAAACTACCTTTGGATTAATTTCAGCACAAATATTATCATAATTTGAAAAGCATAGAACACTAGTTAATTGAGAATTTGGTTATAGCATCTATAATAATATAATTATATAATTACAGGGTTACTAAATATTCAAATTCAAATTTTTTATAAAATTCCCGAATTTGATTAAGTTCTTTAACCTTACAACTTGAATGCATTTTATCCCTTATCTAACTAAATAGTGAAATTTGATTGGCTTCATTTTCTCATTTTTGTAAATAGATTTTTTAGGGATAATGATGAAGTTTTTATTCTTTTCATAATTTAATATACTGAATAAATATATAATTTTTTTTAAAATTCAAGAATGGTCTATATTGTATTATATTGTATTATAATAACATGTCTATAACTTAAGATAAGTTAACCTAAATAAAATTTATATTGCCGAGAACAGTATAGAATTTGTTGAAAAAAAACGCAAAACAAGCAACTTAGTATAATTAACTTGCTACTTTATTTAAGTTAAAAAGCAATTGAAAATTATAATATTTTCAAATTAAATATATATATTTTAAACTAAAGCATTGAATTATAATATTAAAATTAGCATCACACTACTACATGTAATCAAAACTGATATTCTCTTTCGTATTCGACCCCATAAAAGACGAATAATTCTTGACCTTTAAATACATCACATTCAGTAATACACTCCACTTGATTTAATTCAGAACCCTCATTAAATCTCACATTAGTAAAATCGGGATGTTCATTCATAAAATGAAAGGGGCATAGTATACCTCCATCTTTATCTTTATATAATTCATTGTTATTATCAGTAGCATCTAATATAAAATCATAGTATTTTATGGAGTAACTACTAACATACTTATTTAACCCTTTATGCTTATCAAAATCGTATTCTGTAGTAGGAACCCCAAAATAATACCCTATGACTGTATCTTTGGGTACAAATCTTTTTGCAAATAAGCCTAGGTTAGCTCCTTTAATGGTTGAGGGTCCAACATAAAACAAATCTTTCCAATTTGTTGGTATTGGAAGCTGTTCACGATGGTGCTTTCTACTTTTAATTACAGTTTCAGCGGACGAAGTAGAAGTGAGTTGAATATCATCAATAACTTCAATTTCTGAATTGTTGAGAGAATTTACGGTCCTAATAGCTGAGTCAGAAGTGGGTTGAATATCGTTAATAGCCTTAGTCTCTTGATTATCATTATTAGAATGAATGGAATTATAAACTAGGGTAGCACTGCTTGAATGGTCTATAACTTCAAATTTAGCTGAAAAAGTAGAATTATTTATATTTAAGGTATTGACAGTTGAGGATTGTATATTAACTTGATTTAGATTGGTTGCATTATTTATAGAAGATATAATAGGTGAGTTGTTATTATTGTTAGTTAAAGCTGAAGATTCTTCAGTTAATGGTAACGAATTAGGAATATCATTCATAATAGATGGGCTAGTAGAAATAGGCGGATTGTTATTAAGTTGATTAGCGGCATTGTCTTCCGAAATAATAGGAGATATAACTAAAGGAGAAGGATTTGAATCTACAGCAATATTATTTATAAGAGAAGGATTGGACTCTATTGTTAAATTTTTCAAAAGTGAATTATAACTCTGTTGATAAGTTTGATTTTCCAATTTTACTTTTTTACACCTTAAATCTAAAATGATTCTATGTGGGTATTTATATTGGTTTTGTTTTAATAATTTTTTTTTCTCTTTAATTAAAAAATTGGGTGCATTACAAGTTAAAAAATTAGGGTTTTCATCATCTGGATTTTTTCTAAAGGCTAATTTTAAACTCTTTTTTGTCTTTTTATAAATTTGTTGATAATTTTCAGGTTCATATATTTTACCTAATACTTTAGAATATAATTGTTCATTCCATTCTTGATGTTTTTTATAAGCAAATTCAAAATTATCTAATGGAAATACGGGTTTAAAATGCTCAATTGGGTTACCAGGTACATTGAACTTTTCAAAAATTCCTTTGGTATTATTTGTTAAGGCACTTGAATAACTATTCTTGGGTGTCTATAAAATAATTATCAATATCTTCTATATTTTTAAATATAATAAGAGTAAATCATTTACCTTACTATTACATATCTTTATAGAACTATTTTCTTTGTTCAGTTGCTTTAAAAAACTATCAGCTGCTGCAAAGATTTGACTTCGAGTACCTTGGTTTTCAGGTATCATACTTAAGGCTTTAACTAAGAGAAAGTCGATTTTGGCCCATCTCTTTTTTTTACCCAATACACTTTTTTTACCTTTACTTTCTTCAGCTGGTTTGATACTGCCGTTATTATCTATTTCTGAGCTTTCCCTGCTATCTTCAATTAGTTTGGTATTACTACTATTGTCTGTTTCTGAAGCTTCCTTGCTTATATCACAGCCAATTAAGCCTTCAACTTCTTCTTGAATCTCTTTCTCATCTGTTTTTTCACCTTGCTTTGAAGAGGTTGAAGAAGTAGTAAGACTACCCTTTTTCTTAGATTTGGGTGAATGTTTCTTTTTTATTGGAGTTTTAGACTTAGTTTTTGAAGGAGTTACGAACGGCGTGGAATTGATTGCATTATCTATTAACATAGTTTGTTCTTGAATATTAATATTGTCATTTGATAGTATCTCAATGGTAGAAGACTGGTCCACTTTAATCGATAAAGTAGAATTGGAATCTTCACTTGATGTTTGTTTAACAGGAGATAAAAGTAACTCTTGAGATAAATCATGATTATTTTCTGATCTAAAATTACTAATATCCGAAAAATTGACAGTTACTTCAGAACTTTTATCAGGTAATAGATTAGATGAGTTTCGAGTTGGATATTCCACTTTAGCATCATGATAAATTTCAATAATTTCTTTTTTACTACGACCTTCAGCTAAGGAAACAGCAGCATGAGCTAACATATCTAATGGAGTGGCAAAGAACTTACTATTAAATGAAGTATTTAAACTTTTAGACATTTGGTTTATTTGGTATGGAGAGTCTGGGGATTTAGGTGGTTCGGAAGGGTTCTTATTTTTTAATACGGGTGGTGATAAATTCTGCATTTTCTTATATTACTTTCCTTTTACCTTAGTAAAAATGCAGATACAGATTAGTTTTGTTTGTTCAATTCAGAATATTGACCTTGTTATATTAAGGTTGGAATTCAACGTGTTGAAAAGTTTAAGTTAGAAATTTTTTTCAAATATTTTTATTAATATTTAATTAAGATAAACTTTCAAATAATCTAATCCAATCAAAAAGAAATTTTATAAACAATAATTGATTAAATAAACATTGTATTTAATAAAATACTATTAATATTATTAAGTTTGAAATGTATTTAAAGACGATAAAATCATCTGTTTACCAAAATATTCGATGTTATTCAATTCAAAAGAAAAATATCAATAAGATTTGGATATTAAGTGATGGTATTCAAGGTAACGAAAATAGAAGTATGGCTTTAGCAAATACATTTAACGCATCTACTGAGATAAACTATATAAAAACAAAACCAAGTAAGTTTATTATTACATTATTATATTATTATTAGCAATACTGATACTATTTTTAAAAGTATTGAATAGTTTTCCTATGTTTTTAAAGAGATATTTAGTTGATTGGATTAAGTATAATAAAAATAACCAATTTATAGGTAAATATAATGTATTAAAAATACGGGATAAGGAATTAATTTCTTTTAGATAAATTACCATTTTATTTAGAAAACACCAACAATATAAAACTAAACATATCCAACCAACCTGATTTAGTTATATCTTCTGGAATAGATACTGTTTTACCAAGTCTATTTTTAAGAAAAGTATTAGGACCAGCCACTTTCTTTAGTAATATAACTCTATATTAACTACAACTTGGTTAAATTAATTCTTTTTTTAGCTCACATAGGCTACCCCAATCTACCATTTAAAAACTTTGATGGTGTAATCTTAATGAAACATGAATTACTTAAGTTAGGTAATATAGGCCATAACTATCAAATAATATAATTAATTAAAAAACTAAAAAATAGCTCACCTTGGTCCTGCTTTATCCCAACAAAAAAACAAGATGACAATACCAGTAATAGTTTGCCGCAATATCACTTATTGTTTTACTAATCGCTATATTTTAGCTTGCTTTAAATAATATTCGAAATGAATTAAAATTGGAATATACCCAAATTACTAAATACTTAGATCAACGATTTATTGATAAAAAAGAAAATTCTCCAATTGTTGCTTTTCTTATGGGAGATATACCAGCTAATTTTTCATTCTTAAATCAACATGCGGTAGAATTAGCTGAATCAATTGAAGTAATTGTTATTTTCAGATTTTAGTTTTGGTTTAATCTCCTTTTTAGTTATTGGTAAAAAAATTCAATGCTAGAATATTGATTACTCATTCTAAAAGATCACCAGATTTTGTAATTTCATTTTTAATTTTAACTTGTATTTTGCTTACTTTATAATAACCTAGGTTAAATTACATCTTAAAACTAAATTACAAAAGTAACAATATTTAACACATCTAGAAATAAATTTAACCTATTATAGATTGATAACTGATGGTTACCCAATTTACTCATGGGAAGATGAAAAAGATGGTAAAAATCCCTATACCAGTATATTATCCACAGCCACACATTTTGTTGTACCAGCAGGCAGTGTGAATTTAATATCTGAAGCAATCACAACAAGGTAATTGTTGAATATTTTATTAAGCTATAAAAAATCAATTTATACTTGGTTCATAGAAAACCTGTTTATTTAGTAGGAATAGATCGTTGTAAAAATGAGCTAGCTACCTTAAGTCAACGCTTAATTTATGAAAGGTATGCACGTGCTTATAGAGTTAGTAAAAATTACAAATCTCCAGGAGATCCTTTATCTTATATTGGTGAACATCCACCATTTAATTGTTTTGATCAAGATATTCCATCTTTAGCAAAACAACAATTAATGGAATTAATTAATGAAAAATATACTTAATAGAATGATAATAAAATATAAAAGTTAAATTTAAAAAACAAAAATAAAAGACTAGTTAAATTATTATTGCTATTATTATTATCTTTATACAAAATAGGAAATTAATATTATTATATCATTAAATATAATATATTATGGTTTAAGCTACATACAAATAAACATTATTCTCATTATTTGCTCTTTCTAGATATTGTTTATCAATCAATACATCAATGTTTTTTTTGATATCTTGAACACTTGGGGTGAATCTATTTTTGGCCAAATTAATTACTTCATTAATTAATTGAGTATGATTTAATGTTTTTCTTGATTTCATTATCCTAACAATCATTGACTACAATAAAAAATAATATTAATAAATAAAATAAAATAGAATAAAATAAAATAAAATAAATAAAATAATAATATAATTAAATAAAATAAAACTACCTGCAAATAAAGTATTCTATCCCCTTCCAATTCTTTGTTAACTTCTTTTTGTTCTTTTTTAACATCTTGAATTGTATTGCTTAATAACTTAATTTTACTACGTTTACTAATAAAAGAATTAAATCATATATCTTACAATTAACAATACAATATTACCTAGAAAACTTCATATTTAAAGTATATATTTTGTCTGAATTTAACGATTCACTGGATGTATCTTTAATTTGTAATAATTTAAAATCTAATAAAGATTTCAATATAACATCTAATTCTTTAAAATTTAAATGCTGCATAATTTCATTATGACTTAATTCTAATTTATAATTAAATAACAATAAGATTGATATTGTATATAAATTAGTTGTTAATTCATAAGGTCGATTTAAGTATGCTAATTTTATATCTCCTAACAAATATTGTTGATATTATAATTTTATTTTATTTTATTTTTGTATTATATTAGTTACCTTTAAATAAAGAATAATTCCAACTTAGCTTTCTTCCATTATGTCGCGTAAGATAAAATTTAGTAAATACATCTAATCCATTCCTTAACTAAAGAATTGAAATTAGTATCAATATATGATTAAATACCAAGTATTAAATAAGCTTACATTTAAAGGAATATTGAAATTAGGATCAAAATGAATAGGTAAAGGCCAAGCACCTGCCGTTAATACTAAAAAATGATAATTTTCTATTTCAAAAGTATTAAAAATTATTATTGTTTTATAATACTTTAAATAATAAATTTACCCTTTAGATTAATATTAAAATTTAATAAATAATCTTTAAACATAGAATTAGTATCCATATTTAAATTATGATCACTTAACATTTTTTGTAATTTATTTGTATAATCTAAGCCACATGCTTTCTATAAATTGATATTAATATTCTAACTATTTACTTGTAATGTATTAATCTTACTTTTAATTTTGATATCATGTTAGCTTCTGCATCTTCAGATAGTGAATAATTATTAATTAATCTCTTTGCTAACAACCTTGAATAAAATTTTTGAAACAAATCTTTATCGTTAATGTACTTGAATAATATAATCTAAAAATAATAATTAATAGGAATATATTAGAGTACCATAACATTCTTACTAAATCATTAAGTTGAATTTCAATATCCGAATCACCTAATTGTTCTTTAAATCGTGCCATAAAAGAAGCCTGACTTGCTGATAAATTAATTTTTTCTTTTGAATTCTTTTTTAATAAAATATCAGAATATCTTGCTAATAATTCAGCCCCATTAGGCACTTGTTCTGAATTTATTACTTTACGAAAGGCTTTATCTAATGCCGTAATAAATAAGGGTTCATGATTTAATACTTCATAACAAAATGAACTAAATTTATGATGAACTTCTAATAGTAAATCAACATATTCTCTTGGATCCTAAAATTAAATTGAATATTATAAGTTTACTACTTAATTGTATACATTATCAATGTTAATATTACTTTTGACCCAATGCTTTCAAATACTTTTAATGCCATTGTACCTTTATTTGTTACGTAATCCTCAAATTTAACTTGTAATGGTAATATACCATCTTTGAATGATGACATTAAATTATACATTCTATTACAATCTAAAATATAAACTTATTAACTATTTTTTATATAAATATAATAACCGTAGTACCATCATAATTTTCATTTTCAATCATTGTTTCGAATGATTGATAAATTAACTCTTTATTATTCTTTAATAATTGTGTTTGAATACTATCCAAAGACTAAACGAATAAGATTAAATAATTATATTGTTATTTAAGTAGCTTACTTTATTTAGTGTAGTTGAGTGTAATAATAACTCATTTCTACGTATCTCTTGTTTGATTCTACTTTCAACCTAATTTATGCTCAATAAAATAAAATTATAATTGATTGTTTAACTTACCTTTGCGAGATACTTTGGTATAGTTAATTGAGAAATTAACACTTGAGCTTCTGAAGCATAATAATTATTCAACTCATTTAAAAAATCAATCTCAAATTCATTTTGATAAAGTGTTAGCTCAGTTTCATTTTTTTCTTTATAATATAAATTCAATTCCACTATAGAAAGAATATTATTGTTGTTTATTAAATAAAAATAATTAAAATTTACCAAAAGAATGAATTACCCCTCTTATGACTTTAACATCCATCATACCTCCATTTCTATCTTTATTAATATAAAATCTCAGCTGTCTTTTTAATATATCTTCGTCATTTTTTTTAATTTCTTTAATGATATTATTTTTCCATACAGAATAAGAAAGCTATAACAATATTAATAAAAGTATAAAATTCTACATAAAACTATTACTGATAAAACGTTTTGTTTTGTATATTTTGGATGGTGAATTAAACTTTCTTCCATCATTGAATATCGATGGTAATATTCTTCTTCTTTACTTTCTAATATGTCATTAAAATAACTGAAATAATAATTCAAGCTTTTGCTAGCTAAGCTGTATAGTTCAAATTCTTTATAATAAATAGCTAATATTTCACTGTCTTGTTGAAGTAGTTTCTGGATTTAAAAATTATTAATTAAAACAATATTATATGTATAACTCCTTACTTTTCTAATATTATCACAAATCTTTTGATAAAATTCCACTAACCCAGTAAATAATTTATCATAATAACTTTCATATCGTGCGGTACAGATATCATAGATGAGTCTAAAAAATTATCAAAATTAGTTCCAATATAAATCAACGCAAATCACATACTGATGAATTCTCGAACTAGAAACTTTTTTATTCTCAGTTTCATAAACAATACTCATTAACTCTTCCAGTTCTTGAAATAAGGGTTCAAATTTTACTCGTTTGGTTCGTAACGACATTATGTTTATTAAAACTATTGAAACGTCACTCCTTTTTTTTCTCCACTTATTTAATAAACCCTTAAAATTGCAATTTTATTTTTGCAATTTTGAAGATGCAAAATTTACTACTTTACTATGTTGTAAAAATTTATGTACATGTGATATTAAAGTAGAATAATATGTAAGAAAATAATAAAAGCTTCAAGTTGTATAATATCATCTAACTTTATTGAAATTGGCCCTTAAATATAATGCCTTCTGCTTCAATAACTTTTACCAATTTAAATCACTAATTTAAACAAATAAATAATAATAAAACATCATTTTATTTTTTATTAATTCACTCATCAATTCCAATTAATAAGCAAAACTAGCCTTCCATAAACCATCATTAAGATAATGAACTAAATCAACACCATTGCCTTTATTAATTTTCTTACTAAAAATAGATTTCATTAACTTTATATATATAAATTTTATATAAAAAAAACTTACATATCCTCTGTTGACATTTTCGTAATACCAATAGCTAATGGATGTTTTTTGCCTTCTGCAAAGATAGCCACAATACTTTCTTCTGGTAAAGAAACTGGCATATCAGCTCCTTTGGAAGTTAAACCTGGACACATGATATTCGCTCCTGATAGTATAAATTTTATAGCTCCTTTGTCTACTTGTAACTTGGGTAGTATACTTGGGTCTGGAGTAAAAATTTAATATTAATATATATATAATGCATTTTGGTTACATTGTAATAATAATTTCATTGTTGGATAATAAGGACCATCGTGATGATTGAAAAATTTAGCTTCGCCATTAACAGTTACAAACTCAACGTTTTCTAAAGAGCTAAAGCATAAGATGAGTAACCATTTTTTAAAATCATAAGTGGTAAAAAAAAACAAAGCTTACTATTTTTGTATAATAATGGGAGCTTTTTTGGGTAAAATTTCTTCTAAGTTACCTTCAATATGTGGATATTGTTGAATGATTTTATTACGAATAGCTCGTTGTACCGAAGATTTTACTTGGGTACGATTCTTAATATCTTCTTGGACGTCAAATCTAATGATAGAATGTTAGAATTACTCGGTTTATTCTTCGTCATTATTGCTTTTTTTAATTACCTTTTAAACATTGGATAAAGTACAAGTAAGCATTTTAAATTAATTTATTTTGGTGTTTTGACAAAAAGTAAACTTAATTGCAAAAATTGAAATCATTTTTGAGCTGAGTTGCTTAATTCAAAATTTAAAGTTTGACATATTGATTTAGGGAACTGATAAAATCATGATACTTCTTGAATTCAATTATTTAATCTGCTGAATCAAGTTGCTTAATTTGAATTGGATTAATACATTACTTGTTCTTAGTTGAGCCTATTTAGTTTTGACGGAGTTTAATTTTTTTTAAGATCCTTCACTTATTATTTCACTTAAATAGTACTTGAAAAATGAAAAAAGTAATAAAACTAAAACACCTTTTAATTAAAACTAAAAAACTAACTTACTTTATTTAATATTTAACATGAGAGTTTTATTTTTTTTGTGGTTTTAATAATTGATATTAGATAAATTATCAGAATTATATAAAAAAGCAAACGTTTCTGTAATACCTAATACTTAATTTGCAATTTTTGCTAAAAAAAAAAACAAGATTAAATAAAATTCAAGTTAAGTTTTTAAACTTATATAGCATTGCTTTACTAGCTTTATAATTAACCATAATATAATAATCATTTAAATTGTTTATAAAATTAATTGTAGTTTTATGGTTAATTTAATCATAATTTATATAATAAATTTGACTAGTTTCAGATAAATTTATTATTGAAAGTTATTATATTTTTAAACAAAATAAATATGAGGATGTTTTTTTTGATTTTATTACTTTTTCTATTTTTTAAGTACTATTTAAATGGAAAGGTTATTAGTAAAATTCTTAAAGAAATAGATCCGCATATTATTAATTATAAATATATTAAATATTTTTAGTTGGATCTTTTAATATAAATAAAGATTTTAATAAATACATATAGGGATGTCCGAATTTCATTTTTTTATTCAATTTTCAAATATTTTACATCTTAAAAACTTTACTTGAAATTCTATAAAAATAAATTCCTTATTAAAAATCGAAAGTATCCGATACAGTTTTAACTTATGTTGTTACAATTTAGCGGATTTTTTATTGAACTTAATAGAAATTCCTGGATTAGTGAAGCTTTTACTAATGTAGCCTATATATTGATATTGATTAAAGTTGTAGTATGTAAATAAATACATATAAAATTTTATTAAGAAAATTTTATTATTGACTGCTTTATAACTAACATTGCAAATTTACCATCAAATAAATAAATAACTTTAATGTTATAATTATAGTATTAATATATTACCAAGTTAATATATAGTTGAATGGGAGGGAGTAATTAGCCCCAAAACTGTAAGTAATCATCATTATGTAATATAAACAATATAACAATGGTTTTTATTTATCAATTTAATTAGTAATAACTTAAGTAATATCAACATTTAGTAATTTATTTTTATTATTTAGTAAAATACTTATTCACTTAACAAATATTAAAAATACTTTTAATATCTTATATTTTTGATTTTTATATCTTGAAAAAATTATATTTATTTTATTACTACTAGTAATTAAATTGTTAATTTTATTCATTTGTAAATAAAAATCTCAAATTTTAAAATTAGCCGATTAATATTTCCTATTTTAATACTTTAAAACTATTTTTCCACTGTAAAATGTTTTCAAAATGCCTATTAATTACACTTTTGTTATAAAATGACTAAAATAAGTATTAAGTTAAAAAATATTTAACTTTGAGGTTTCTGAATTTAAAGTAAAAACAACTTGATTAATAATTAATCAAGTAAATTCAAAAGTAAAGTTTGTTTTATTTAAGTTATAATAAAAAATCTAATTTTATAATAAGTTTCTTTTAATTGTGAAACATCGCTCTGTCAGCCCCATGGTTGATTATACCACAATAGCCATTTAAGTTGTCGTGTTCTCAGGTTCGGAGACAATCAATCCCACGTTCTTAGTTTGATTTTGTATGAGAATTTCTAGCTTCATCCCAAAGAATATTGTTTTCTCATTTTGATATTTGTACTTGTCAGAGCATAAAAAAGATCTTGGAGTATAGTAGCTTGAGGCTTTTTAACTGAATTATTCCTTGATATCTCATACATTTAATAAAGCCATTAGATTTTCTTAATAGTATTTTACGTAGGTTTTACATTACTATTGTCTATTCTATTTGTCTTACATAATCCATAGCCTACTATATGTTATTCTTCATAATTCAAGTCTACCTTAATCACACAAACTAGAACCTTTCAACTTACAGCTAATCAACTAGGCAATAAGTGTTTTTGACTTCAATCATTAAGTACCAGATTTCACATAATACAAATAAATTAGCTTTTTATTAATTTCATAATTTTTATTAAATTTAATAATTTGCTTTTTCTTAATTATTTTATAATATTAATTTTTCTTTTAAGTTTAAATTTATTTCAAAAAATTCTTTATTGAAAAATAAACATTTATGTTTTATTAAAAATATTATTTTGGCTTTATAATAATAGTTTTTCAAAATAATTTCAATTTAGCATCACCCTCAGCAATTATTTACATTTAAGCTTAGAACTATAATTTTGTTTTAACTTTAGTCCACATAAATTAATTAAAATAGTAAACCAAAAAATGACTTTTTACTTTAAATATTAAAAAAATCTAAATTAATTTGTAAAAATAATAATAACATGCTTTAATTAGACCATCCATTAGATATAATTTAGTTACCTTTTATACTTCAATAAACTTTTCAATAGGCTATCTGTGCTATATATGCTTCTTTAGCAAAAGATAACTTTTGATCACTAACTTTATCAAAAGAAATCTAATTTATTTGAAGTTATTTTAATATTCTATTAATATTTTTACTTTATGTGGCATGAAAAATAAACAAATAAATGGCTCAGTAAAATTATTATATTTATTAAAATAGTATAAATGTAAGTATAAAAGCTTTTATAAGAGCTGAATTTCAAAGTGATACTCATTTTACGATACCTATTTATACATGAATTAATTTTAATATTTTAAAATATTTAGTTATATTATTATTTTTAATCATTTTTAAGCTATTTTTAAAGAATACGTAAAATTGTTCCTGATTTAAAATAATTGAGAAATAATAACTTAATTTTAAATTCTAAGAGTCAACTTTTGATTTAAAGACAATAAATTGCTAATAAATTTGAACAGACTTCTTCTTTATCACTATGGAATACCAAAACAATTTTTGGCCCTTAAACAATAATTTTAGTTTAATCGTTAAACGTTTAGATCAACGTATTTCACAAAGTTATAATGAAAATTCACAGATCTTACAATTCTTACAAAATCGAAAAGCAATTGAAGATTTATATTCCGTTAGTTTAGTGGATCTCGCTGGTATAAAAAAATCCGCTCATCCAAATTCTTCCCTCGTTATCGATAATGAAGAAGGTGCTAGCTTACCACTTGCATTTGATGCGTTAAAAGAGAGTTATATTAAAAAAGGACAACAACACTATGAGCTTTCAAGTAATTTACAGAATTTAGTCATCAATCCATTAGAACGCGTATTTTTAGAATATAAACAAGCGGTTATAAGTTACAAAAAACCAATACTGGAGAAAATTAATGAATTAGAAGAGTGCTTAAATCGAGTATCTTTAGCCAAAAAACAATATTTTGAAAAATGTAGTATAGCTGATGAATTAGAAGAACAAGCTATATTAAAAGCCAATTTAGAAGAAGAAGAAAATAAAGAAATTCCTAAAAAAGGACAAGTTTATTTATTGGGAGCGTTGACGTTAAATGAAAAAGAAATGCAAAATTTCTTAATTAAAATACAAACCGAAGTCAATATTAGCTTAGAAAGTAAATCAAAGTTCTTAGGCTTTTTTCGTGGATTAATTACAGGTGATGATATTACTAAATGGTTATTAATGGAGTTTAAGAATGTGTTATTAACTCCTAATGATGCTGTAAATGTTGGCCAAGCTTTAATTGATTTGGGGTATTTAAGATTAATTGGGCCAGGGAATAAGTTTCATGCTAGCAATACAACATTCTATCAATGGAAAAAGAAAGCTACTGAAGTCGAAGATTTATTAAATGACCAAAATTTACATAATGATGCTAGAGTAATTGCTACTGAGGCTGATATCTTTTATAAGGAATTATGTTTTAAAACTGATAAATTAAGACTTCAAGTAGAACAATTAATGGTACTTTTTCTATTTTATTTCTTATAAGTTATGTTTAATACTGTACTTTTATAGTATAAATTTTTAAATTTATTAGAAAAAAATGAAGAATCAAGAATTGAATCGATTAAAGCAGGTAAACTTATAATCCATCCTTTCATAGCAATAATATTAAATTAAGCTTCTATTTTTAGCTTTTGTTAGTTTAGCCAGTATTGAAACAAACAATGAAAATAATTTTAGTTCAATAGCAAATGAATTATTTTTACATCTAGAAACATTAAAGCCTAAACAAGATATTTTGTTAGTAGTAGAATCTTATCGTACCGGTCCTTTTCAACCATGTCCTATTTTATATGTTAATTATTATTATGGGGAAGGAATTGGTAAATTTATTTTATTATTAGTTTCTATTACAAAAATATTTATAAAACAATTTTTTAGATCAAAATTTCGGTGTTAATTTAGATATTCAAGCAAAAGTTAGTAGATCTACTATACCAGCTACATTTTCATTGTTAATGGATGCTATTATAGAAGGTAAATGATATTCTATTGTAATTATAATCATTATTGATTTAACAATACCTATTTTTTGTAGAGTTCAAAACTAAAGATAATGAAGGTAAAATATTATATGATTTAATATACTATTTAGTGTAATTTATACTTTTATTTAGAATGTTTAAAATTTTGGTGTTCAAATGTACCATTAAAACAAATTCATAAATTAAGAAATAAATTAAATAAAGGTAAATAATAGATAATAATAAAATAAATATATTGATAATAAATAACATTAATAATGTAGGAAAAATAAGTCCATCAAGTTTACCTAAATTAAATATTGAACTGTTAATATCCACTTTAAAGTTGTATTTATTAGAATTAGCTGATTCTTTAATATCAATGAATTATTATGATAAGTTAAAACAGATTTATTTAATTAGTAAGTTATAGTACTATTATTATAATATAAATTATCGTTATTATTATATAACTTATTAATTATTCATTAGATGATAATGACTTAAGATTAAATGAATTAAGTATAATAATTAATGAATTGTCAATACCAAATTATTTAATATTAAAAAGTCTAATCAATCAATTAAAAAAGTAAATTAAATCATATATAGTAATAACATTGTACTAACATGATATTTTTATCACTTTATAGTATAATTAACGAATCTTCTATCAATAACATTAAATACCAAAGTTTATTTCAAAGTATAATACCTTGTATATTACGACCACCACCAGCTTTAAGAATGCAATATTATTATCAACGATATCCCTTAAAATTAATCAAAGATTTGATATTAAATTTTAATTTAATATTTGAAAAACAAATGAATCCCAAGTTATTATTACCTTATTTAGAACCCCAAAATTTACCTGAACAAGAATTAATTGATTTTACACAAGATAGGATGATAATGAGTGAGGAAGTTCAAAGTGGGGAAATGATCGAATTGAATAATATTAGATTTGATAATGAAGAGGAGAATGAAGAGGAATTTGTCATGCATCATCCTATTAAAGCAAATAATGAAAATGATAAAGAAGAAGAAAAGAATAATAACAATAACTCAGAGGTAAAAAAAGAAAAAAGTGAGGATAAAAAAGAAATTCAAGAAGAAAAGACTATGAATAAAATAAAAGAAGAAAGTAATAAGAGTAATAATAAAGATAAAAAGGAGGAAGAGAAATTAAATATAAATAATATGGAATTAAAAGAAGAAGATTATTTGGATTTAGATTTAGTAGATTTTGATAATACTAATAATAATTCTAATGATGATACTGGTATTATTGATTTAAATGATCCTTTTATTGATATTGAATAATTATTAACTTAATTAAATAAAATAAATATTATTATTACTATATTATTATGTTATTACTATTATTATATCATATTGTACATCAATAAAATTAATTTATTATAAAAACTTAATTCTCAAAAGTAGCTAAAAACTCATTGTATCTTTCTTTAGCTTCTTTTTCAAATATACTGGATGTAAAATCCGATAATTCACCTACTTGTTTAGCTAATATGTTTTTTAATGAATAATAGTTATTATTTAACTTATAAAAATAACGATAAAATAAAAACCTACCTGGAGAACCGGAAATAATTGAAAAGGAAGAAATAACGGCATCAGGTGGTATAACTGTATCATCTAATATTTTAACGCAATTTTTTATAATACTATTTCTACCCTAAACAAATCAAATTAAAATTAATACGAAAAATAATCAAGCAAATAATCTTTGGTATAATATTTGATGGAATTAAAAGGAAGGATAGTACTTACAATAACACAATTTTTACCAATATTAACATTGTTGCCAATTGAAATAGCATTAACTATGCTATTTTCACCAATATAAACAAAATCTCCTATTTTTATTGGGGAATAGATAAACTCCCTAAATAAAGATACAATAAATCCTCAGTCCATTTAAGCTCGCTCTGTTCACTCCATCTCTTAAAAAATTGTTTGGATTTTATATTTAAATTATTCTTATGAATCTTTCTAATTAATCTAAAAATTAATTTGATTTGAGTTACCTTTTATAAAACTTAAATGGTGGACGTATAGTTACATTTTTTTCAAAAAAAGTAGATCTTCCTAAGAATAAAGTAGTTAAACTACCTCGACATAAGATATCGGCCCGGATAGTTACCCCTTCTAAAAAAATATTCTATTGATTGATTAGCTATTAATTGAAAATATTTCATTTTATTTTATTTTATTTTATCAAAAGAAAATGGAACTTACTTTTCCTGTTGAATTAATAGTATTCGGACTTAATACATACGATCTTTTATGTAAAAACACACCCGTTTCCTAAATAAAATCGAATTCTGAATTTCAATTTATATAGTCGATATTATTATTAATTACAGTTATCCTATAGTCTTCTTTTTTTCGGGAAATCTTATTACTCATTTTTTATATTAAATTCAATTTCTAAAAAAACGTAATTTTGATTTTTGAAATTTTAGATTTATTTTCATTCTTTTTGATGTCATATACTTTATTTTTTTTAGAATTTTAAATTCAAATTTCAAATTTCAAATTTTAACTTTTCATTTGATTTATTTTTAATAAAAATAGAAAACTCCAATAAACAATGCCCACCTGTGAAGATATCCGTGAAGAATTAATTGAATGTATGCAAAAGAGTGAATGCATGGATAAATTTGGTTATCCAATTCAAAAATGTTTTGAAAAAGAAAACGCTCATCTGATTGATGAAGAATGTTTAGCTATTCGTAAAGCTTATACCGAATGTAAAAGGTCTTTGGTAAGTTTGATCATTTATTATTAAGTAGATTTTAGAAATTAAAGAATTAATACTTTTTATGATATTTAGTTAAATATGAGATATCGTTTCCGAGGTCCAAAAACTAGTCATACTTAAATTATTTGAAATTAAAAATAGATCCGATTTATTAAATCCTCCTATGAAATTTTTGATTTTTAAACTACAAAAGTTATTAGCTTCTGGGAGTAAGCTTGCAATAATGATATTAATATGATTGTTTTTATGATATAACATAGTAACTTGTTTCTTTATAAAAATTATTTTTTTATTTTTATTCTTATTTTTATTTAGTATTTATACAAAAAAAACACAAAAAACTATAATTCAGCAGCAGGATTGGCCAATTTCAAGAGCAGACATGCTTAAAGCCCAAGCTAAGCATTCAAAAATAATACTAATTATAAAAACAACGACAAGATGGATTTACAAACAATCTAGATTAGATGGACAGCCAATCGTAAGTTTATTGATTTAACAGATAGGGTTATTTATATTTATAAATAGTAAATTACTAGACCAGGCCCAAAGGCAAACTTTTATTTTAAAGACATAAAACTACCTTTGGAGAAAAGCAAGCTTCATTTTAAAATAATAAAATTACTTCTGAAGCCCAGTATATAAGGAATTATTTCATATTTTAGTCCTAAGTTGTACAGGGCTAATTAAAGGTTTACACAAGGAGGTACTTCTCATTAATATCATTAACAATAAAAGAAGCCTCCCTTTACAGTTTATCCTATTTGATACCAAGTGCCTCTAATCTGACTGCAACTCTTTCAATAACAATTTATAACTGTATTTTATGTGGTACAATAGGGAACATAATACATACTTAAACCCCAGAAACGATTTACTCCTATGGAAACAGGGAGGAATAACTTCAGTAATTAAAGACAAAAAAGTTGATAGTAATCAAGCAGTCATAATGTTAACAAAAAAGCTAGTATTTGGCTTAAAATTGTATATATAACTTATATTTTAAAAAAGAAGTTTAAAAACGCCCACTTCCACCACATTCTTGCTTTAAATTGAACCTTATCATTCATACCATAATCAATATAAGCTATAAAATTCGATATAATTATTACAAGCTAAGTGATTAATAATAATACTGGAGTCTATCTTTATATCCTTTTTGCAGATTTATATTGTATGAATTATGGATTTGAAAACCTAAGCTAAAGTACGGATAGGTAACATAATGTATTCATCAGACAATCATCAGTCCAGCGTTCTCATGTTAACCGCCATAACACTCTCCTGAATTCATAAAATTACGGCTAGCTTTGCCCTTACAGAATACAATAGCTTAAATTTTTCAAACACATTTTATCAATTAAACTGAGTAGTTAAAATTAGATTAAAATCTAATGATAGTTTAATTTACATTATATAATACAATTAAACAAAGAAACCACATCTCAATTCCTTTCTAAATCTTCTCAACTAGCTCAAGTCCATCTATCCAACCGGAAAATAACAATCAACTCTTATTGCTTCCACAAAGTTGCCTATGCACCAGACAAATTTACCAGAGTAAGGAGATTGAAAGTCAGGAATTAAGTCGATACTAAAAACTAAATAATATCGTTATCATCTTATGCCTTAGCGCACTTACAGAATTGATTTCCTTTAACCAAAAGTTAGGGTTTACTGAAGGATTTGAGATCTTGTAATATGTGATATTTCGTATAAATTGTTAAATGATTAAACAATAAAGTTGATTTCTTAGAGTTGAAAAAATTGAATTTGGGTTCATTTTAGTTTTTTTTTGATCACCATAGTAATTGATTCTTAGTTTGCAAAAAATCTTTTGCAGATATTTAGGTGATTTAATTTATCAATATCTGTTTAGCAATCAATTGAGCTATAATTTGCAGCCATTTTTATGATAATACAAAAGGGTAGTCTAATAAGTTAGCTATTTAAAGATAAGCTAGATCCAATTTATTAGTGACCCAGTTGATTGCTATCTCAATATGATAGCAATTATTTTAAGCATTTAAATACGCTAACAAAGTTTAGTTTTGATAATTATATAGAATAATGAAATTCCCTTTATGCCAATTTTTTTGATCGCTTGTTATTGAACATAAAATGTGAAAATATCCTTTATAAATGATATTATAGTAAAAAGCAATTGTATTTACTTTATAATATTAAATTGAATGATACTAGTATTTAAAGTTTCAATAATTTTTTATTATTCTACTTATACTTTTTATTTATTTGATTATATTACACTAAGTTTCTAAAATTAAGGAAATTGAGATAATAAAAAGTTAAACACTGATTAAATTTTTTATGAGTTAAATTTCTAAATTTTCAAAACTGGAAATCCACTTCCAATTTTTAGTTAACTAAAAAAGCTTCATTTTCATTTTCAATAAATAAAAAGTAAAATACCATGTCTTCACTTCAAGTATTAGTCTTAATTTCTGGTAGTGGAAGTAACTTACAAGCGTTAATTGATAAAATCATTATCAATCAAGAACTTCCTTCCACTTCAATCTGTGGTGTGATTTCTAATCGTAGTAATGCCTATGGTTTACAAAGAGCAAACAGTCATAATATTCCAACTTCAGTATTAACTTTAAAATCATATAAAGATCAAAATCTTACCAGAGTAGATTATGACTTAGCTTTAGCTGACTTGGTCCTTTCTTATAAACCAAATATTATTGTGTTAGCTGGCTTTATGCACATTTTGTCTGCTGAGTTTCTAACTAAATTACCATCCAGCTTACCTATTATTAACCTTCATCCTGCTTTACCAGGACAGTTTGATGGAGCTAAAGCAATCGAAAGAGCTTATAAAGCTTTTCAAAATGGAGAGATTGAGTATACTGGTGTTATGGTTCATCGAGTTATTAAAGAAGTGGATCAAGGGGAACCTATTGTCATGGAAAAAGTGAAGATTTTACCAGAGGATACATTGAGTGATTTAGAAACTAGAATTCATTTAGTGGAACATGAATTATTGTTTAAAGGATTATGTAAAGTAGTAGAGGAATTAAAACAATAAACAATACTTTGTCATTAATATCATTAAAATTAAATAAAAATAGAAAATTCAATCAAGATAGTAATATATTAAAAGAATTCAAAAAAATCAAATATGTTTCCTTTTTTTATTGCATTTTATATTTTATATTTTTTTATACAAAATTTAAAAGTTTTTAACTTCTCCTTGAAAAGTATACTGTTTTGAATTTAATTGAAAGGATAATATATAGCGATATTTCACTTCATTTAAATTATTATTAAAATAAATTTCCACTGGTAAAGATACATGACCTATTTTAGGTAATAAATAGGTACCACTAATTCCTGAAATAACTGTTTTTAAACCCTAAAAAAAGTATTATTAATAAAACATTTATTATTATGTTAGATATTAAATCATAAATACATTAACTTACTTTAGGTACAGCTAATTTAAAATCCAGTTGTTCCATTTTAAAATTCGATAAATTATTAAAATTAAATTGAATAAATACTATATTTTCTTGTACAAAAGAAGTAGTCATTATTCGTACAAATTCATTTTCTAATACTTTCTTTTGTTTAACTTCTCCATTACTCATTCCTTCATTACTTTCATTTCCAATTAATCCATTATCCTCTAATAAATTTGTATTAAAATTATTTAAATTGGAATTATTACTATTATTCATTGGAGATTCCTCATTATCTGATAATTTAGGAGAAGTATTATTAGATTGTAATAAAACAGGTTGTGGTGTACTTGGTGCTGGGGTAATTGAATTGCTTGAAGCAATAGAACCAAAACTTAACCCTTCTAAACTATCCATAAAATTCAAAGTAGAAGATATTGATGTTTCTGTTTTATTAGATTGGTATTGTAAAGGGTCTAAAGTATTACTACTATTATTCATAAAATCATCTCCTAAATCAATTAGAGATATTTGTTGGGATTCAGCTTCTTTTTGACTATTGCTATTATTATTATTGTTACTATTATTACTATTATCATTTGTTATTTCAGATCTTTCCATACTATTTAGTTAGTTATTTAGTTAATATACATGATATCAATATTAAGACTAATGTTAATAAATTACCTTATATGATCTTCAAAATAAATTGGATTATGATCAAATATACCCTTTTTTGCATTTTCATATTGTTGATTTAATTCGTTTAATTTATCATTTAATTCAAATAATCGATCTTAAATAATAAATTATAAATAATTATAAATAATTATAAATAATTTCCACAATACTTACTAGCATGTTCTCCTTCTTCTTCTTCTAATATCAATTTTTGAATCCTTACTTGTGCTGAAGAACATTCATTATATAATTCCTGTAATTAGAGTAATCAGTATTAATTGAATAAAATAATGATAATAACAATTACTTGAATTCCACGATCAAATTCCATTCCAGGAATTAATCTTTCACTTAATGTTTCAATCGATCTTTGTACATTCAATAATTGCCTTTCAACTAAAGATTGATAGTTTGGTCGTTTTTCAATTTCCTGATTAGAGTGATTTTAAATATGTTATCATTGTCATTATTGAATTCTTACATAACCCGATAATAATTTCATTAATTCATTAGCTTTGACTAAATCGGCTGGGGTACCTCGTCGTATATGTTCTTGTAATTTCTTTGTATTAAAAATTAACAATTAATAGCTAAAATTTATTATCATTCTGTCTTACCGCTGATAATGCTTCTTTATCCGCTTCTTCTAATTCTTCAGCAGAACAGAATGCCTATCATAAAGTTAATATCCTTTATCAATCTTAACAATTAATCTCAAAAAAAACCTTACTTGTTTTGTTACTAATGTAGATACCCGATCTTGTTTGACATTAGGAAATTTATATCCTTTATACAAAGTATTAGTATCAAATTAAAATGATAAATATCATTTATTGTTGATTATTTATTTATTTTAGCTTACCTTTGAATATTAAAATATTATGCAATTCTGATATTTTTCTAAAATCTTGTTTATAACGAGGTTGAGAACAAAGACCCAGCTTCCATTCATTAATAAATTCTAATATTTTAATTTGAACCGATGTTGGGAAAGGCTAAGTTGGATTTATATGAATATAAAAAGGAAAATAAGTAAATAAATATTTCGTTGTTTCGTTATATTAATAAATTATGGTTTGACAAAAAAACAGTTAAAATTAATACTCAAAACTTACTGGTGGTACTTCTGGAAATTTCTTAACTAATTCATTTAAAAACTCTTTTCTTGCAATCTGTAAATGAAATGCATAACCACAGTTTCTTATACAAGTATCTAATAACTAAATTAAAGATCAGTTAATATTAACAATAATAAAAATTAAAAGCAATTCTTGAGATTGTTTCTATGTTAATTAAGGCTAATTACTGTTTAAAGAGATTAAAACTGAACTTACAATCAAAGCCAACATGGCCACTTTTTGATCTCTATTATTAATCAATTGAACTAAATATTCCGAGACGTCATGAGGTCTATTGATGAATTTCATTAGTAAAATTCAATAAGATTTATACCATTTGTTTTTAATAGAAAACTATTTACATATTTTGTTTTTTTTTATTAATATATTCGGCAATATCCAAATTTAAGGCCATATCTGGTTCCATTAATCGAATATCACATGCGCGTTCTATTTTTGAAGGAATTTAAAGATTAGTATTCGTTATAAAGACTTAAATGTTATTAGTGATAGAGAATTTAATCCTTTTTAGTTGATTTAATATATTTAGAGCAACTTGTTTACTTACCAACCATTAATGTTAATCTTTCATCATTGGGTATACCTACTGGTAAACCTAAAAATGTACCTAAGGTTTCTAATGCACTCATACTTTTATTTTTGTTTTTATTTTGCTATTGTTTGTTTCCAAATTTAAAAAAAAAGTTTTATTTTTTTATCCTATTTTTGTTCTTAATTATTTTTATTACTTAATTTGTAATAATTTCTTAGCCACTAATTTATTACCATTAAATGATTTATTTTTAATTTTTAATTTTATTTTCTATTTGGAATCTAAAGTAACTTTGTAATTATTTATTATTTATTTAACTCCAATAATAAAATACAAAATAAAACGATATATAAAATAAGAAAATAATATTAATATTAATAAATTTATTGTATTTAAAAAAATACTTAGTGTTCATTGTTCTGATGCTGATCTTTCAACCAAGGGTGATTTTGGCAACAATAAATTATTAGCAGATCTTGATGCGGTTTGATTATTACCTAATCCACTCATCTTAGGAGTCACATACGGCGTTGTAGTTTTCAATGAATATTCGGTTCTTGGAGAATCATTAGGCAAATTTAATACCATAGGGGATTGAAAAGGTGGTGTATTTGTTTTTTTACTAGCAAATGTAGATGGAGAACCTTGATAATGATTGGATATACTGGGCGAATTATTGGGCGAAGATTCATAATTACCCATTGGTCTTGGTGATAATCCTAGACTTAATCGTTTATGATTGGGTCTTAAATTAGTATTATTAAACATTGAAGTTGGTCTTGGTTGATTTGGACTTAATAAGCTACTACCATTTTCAGATAATATAGGTGAAAATTTGGTATTTAATTTAGGTAGATTAGAATCAATTGTGCTACTGGAATCTAAACTTGAAATAAAAGAAGTAGATGTTGTAGTCCCCATATCAGCTCCAGTAGACATTAATTTTGTTGCTCTTTGTACTTGTTCAATATAGGATTTAACTCGCTCTTTTTTAGTTTCTTCTTGATCAATTTGATTAATTATATTCTTTTCTATCATTGGAGTATTTGTATTCGTATTCGTATTCGTAGTAGTAGCTATATCTTCCCCTACTTCTTGCATATTTTCAGTATTAATTTCTTCGATCTTATTCTCAATATTATTTTGTTCCATTATTTCTTCTTCTTCTTCATCTTGAATACCTTCTAGTTGCCCAACTCTTTTGCCTTTATCTAATGAATCTCTTATATAAAATGAAGCTTGTAACGTACTTGTAGAAGTTCCCCTTTCCATTTCACTTAACATTTGGTTAATTTCCTGTAAAGATTCTTGTTCAGATATTACATTAATACTAGGTGGCGTTTGATTTAGTTCTTTATTACTAATTGGTAATAACCCAGTACTTTTATTTAAAAAGGAACGTTCACTTTCACTTGTATAATCAGAATTAGCAATCAATTCTTGTGATAAATGATAAATTGGTATATTGGCTTCTCCTTGTATTTCGTTTTCATTATAGCCTGAATCTTTACTTTGTTTATATTGTATAGTATCCCCATCATTATCTTTAGATATCTCTGATACTGAAGTTTCTTGATAATCTGCTAAATAATAATCCGATTCAGCTAATATTTTTTGACCATTAATATTAGTGGTATCTGTTGATGTATCTGTTTGTTCATGGTCAAGTTGTCTTTTGTTATTCAATATGGGATTAAGTTGAGGAGTAGAATCTTCTGCTTCTTTTAATGGAACTACAGCTGATATATCTGATTTTTGGTGATCCATTTTTACAGGTATTTTACCAAGGTTATTATTGTTATAATTATTATTATTATTATTATTATTATTAATAGATTGTAAACTACTCTTTTCTGAAATAGGATCTTGATGTTGTTGCAATAATAGATTATTAGGCGGAGGTATATAAGTTACTGTTTCTGATACTAATTGATTCTGATTTGAATTAGATCTTAAATTACTATCTAATATTGGTTTCATACTTTCCATATATAATTGACTTTTTAAATGTAAATCCTCTCTTGGATAAATTGATAATATAATTAATATATTAATCCAAGGTAATGAAAAATATTGAAACCAATTTAATAAACTTAATACCCATGGAGAATAAATGTTGTTATTATTTAATTGGGATAAATTATAATAAAATAATACATTAGAAATAGAATGTAATAAACAAAATATAATTAATACAATCAATGTTTCTAATATATAGTTAATGATATTTTCTTTAGATATCAAAGGTTGCATCAATGAATTATAATAAATTGTAGAATTAGAATTAGAATATTGTCGAACAGTTATTGGTAAATTGGCATTTTCTTTCCTAAATTTACGTTTTAAAAAATAAAAGCAACAAAATAACATGATCAAACAAATTGACATAAATTCCGCATCTAAAAAATATTGAGATATTAATACAGAATATAAACTGTGACTATTGTAAGCTAAGATACGTATTAATATCATAGCTAATATTGATAAAGGGGCATAAATATAACCTAATTTTGATAACCAAGTACTCCAAGATAACAAAAATGTTTTAAATAAATTAGCTGGTAATCTACGATAAATTGAAGCTGGGAAATCAAAGATAAATAAAATCAAAGCAGTAATTAAAAAAGCTCTAGAAAAATCAAACAACATAGAAGAAGCATATAAAATATTTTGCATCATAACATCCTTTGAATAAATTAACAACAAACTATCAATATGATTATTACGATTAATAGACGGATGGGGATTAAAAGAATCTTCTAAATAAGGAAATATCCATGAATACCTTAATTTACATTTTAAATAACTTTGATGAAATGAGGATAATAAATGTAATATTAGTAATATTAAAGACAAATTACAACATAATAATATAAACAATCTTAATAAGGGTTTGATATTAATTTCTTTTTTTCGAATTGGAAACTCTTCACTTGAATTATTATACTGTATTTGTTCATCTATTGTTTCATTACTATTTTGTCTACTTATATTTCGTACTACTCCTACTCCAATTGATTTTATATCATTAATACCATAAGTTGTTAAAAATCTATAATTAATCCATATAAATGATAATATACATAATATCATTATATACAATGCCATTGATGTATTAACTATTTAATTATCAGTATAGATATCAACTATTATTATAATATTAAGTTACCTGGACAAGGTATCATTTGATCCTTTATAACTGTACTACTTAATATAATACCATCATCACTAACAAGTTGACCATCAGGTTGATCTAATAGAATTATTTAGATGTAACTAAACCAATTATATATAATAAATACCTATTAAACTCATTCAAATAAATATTGAAAATAAAATGGAAAATAAACAATTAAAAAAATAAAGAAAGAAATTGATAACTAATTGATCATATAGTAATATTTCGAAAACGACTCATTCAGTGCCATAGTTAATTTCTTAAACTTACTCAATTTCTATTTATTTAAAACTATTTAAAAAGTTTGATCTTTTTATTTTTTTATCCTTGTTTGTTTCACTTGAGTGAAATTAGTAAAGTAGCCAATCAATTTTAACTATTTGAAGTTTTATTTTTTTTTGACTAAACTAAACTGGTTAACGGGTAATTTTTTTAGTTTTAGTTCAAACTTTTTTTAAAAGTTTGTATACTTTTTTAAATAACCCAGTTTTTTGATATCAATTGTATTTTTATCTTATTTATTTATAGGGATAATGAAAATAAATTGAGTTAAATTATAAAAAATAGTTGTTGTAAACACCACTATAATTTAATGAGTTTAACTATACCTATATTGATATTGATCTAATTGTACAATAAGTTAATGTAAATAAGGACTAACCAAATTGTCATTAAAATAAATTTGTTCCAAATGTTATTGGAATAGTCATCAATAAAACACTGAAACATTTTAATAATAATTAAATTGTAAAAAACTTTGGAAATTACGTAGGGTGGCTTACTTTTCTTATTAACTCAACAGTATAATTAATTAAATTTTTCATTAAATATCCTATTTATACCCTTTTCAATATAGTCTCGTTGATTATTGGAATATTGGATCACAAAATTGGATGATAATCCCATATATGTCTCAAGGGCTTCGAAGCTCCTAATTCCATTGCCATGCAACTTTTCAGTTGTTAAAGTAGCGCAAGATAAATTCAATGCTTAACCAATAAAAGGGGGAAGTTTTAAAGCCTTCCCAAACAAAAATAAGATAAAAGTATGTTGAACTAGATTGATTAGGCCAACTTGATAAGTTTAAAAGCGTAGTCTGTTTATGAATATAAATAAAAAATTATTAATGAAAAGAAATTCCAGAGGGAAAAATCCAATCGTTTATATACCTTCTACGAATATTAAATTTATTATCAACTTTCTTATTGACCTTCTTTACATCATTTTCCGAAATGCATTCAACTTCTGTTGAATCTTGTTTAATTATAGCATCAGATTCCAAAGACTAAAAGATTTAATTAGTGACGCTGACACTGAGTGAGAAATAGTCATAATGATTGTAAAGTAGCTTAGAAAAATACTTATTAATATCAACAAAAATAATAAATGTTATAACATAAGGTTATTATGTTAAATGCTTAATTGCTTCCACTTGAATTACAAAAAAATACTTTTTTATTAACTTATTTTTAAACTTCTAGTTTTAAAATATTATTTTTTTATCTGTCAACTTTTTTGATTCAAACATAGTTGGCATTCATTTAGCGATATTGTGTTTTATTTTTGTTACCTTAAAGATGCTATTTTTAGCTACTAGTCTGAAGAAAATATAACAATTCATGACTATTAGTTTAATTCTACTGTCTTAAACTTTATTTTTTTATTTCTATAATCCATTAAGTTCCCATGATTATCAAGTATATTAGCTTAATAACTTTCTTTTAGTTTGCTATTCCTCTAATTTTTCGTATAAAGTAAAAATAACGTAGACATCCCTTTATGATCAAAAATATAATCAAACTAATAAACTCAATAAATTCGACCTGCCTTTATATATAATAAATAACTACTTTAAGTCACATTCTCATATTATTTTATCCATTGTATGGGGACCTATTTTAAGAATTTTACTAACAATCTTTCCGCTCAAATAGTTCTTTAAAAAATGAAAAAAGTGGTGAGCAAAAAAACATCCCCCATATCGTACCTGTCAATGCTAAACTCCTTGGTTTATATATTTTTAAATTTAATATCTTCGAAATTGTTCTTTTATTAAAAAACAAAAAAAGTGCTAAATTTAGCCTGAAAAGTCGAACGTAGATAGATTTTTCAACTTGTTAATAGAGGAGGTGATGAAGGCAAGAGAAAAGCAATTGAAGAACCTTTAGAAAACCATGTTGTTGTGATTTAAATAAGGAAAGCAATTTCTTTTTTGAAGGATTCAAAACAAGAGAAAGAGGGCGAAGAAGGAGTGGCTTCTTAATTCATTTTTATTTTTATTTAAATTCGCTACTGATTTTTATAAAACAAAAAGGATAAAACAACCTTTTAGAGACTTATCTGGTTTATAGCGAATAAGCTCACTTCTTCTTATAAACAACAACCGTCCTTCAATTACATTTCTATTTATAATTCGCCTCTTCAGTATTTTCTTTAGTATATAGATAGAAACACAAAGACGCTCCATCTTCGAATTTGAAAAGCCTAAGATTGATTCCTTTATTATTTCTACAGCTTTTGGTTTCATTACAAGAAAAAAAATGAAAAGTAAAAAACACAAGTTGGATCGAAACATTTACCGATGCTGTTACATTTGTTTCATTCTAATAGCAGTATTTTGATCATCCTCTGATAAATTTAAATAAATGTTATCATTATCACCAATAGTAGCAGCGGTGGTGATAATAGACGTTAAAGGAACTACAGTAGAGTGCTTAGTTCGAGAACCTGGTTTTAAAGTAGCAAGCCAATGGCCTCCACTTAAAGCTGCCTTATTGTCACTATTATTACCAATAGGTTGAAATATGTTACCGTTCAACTTTCTTAAGTTATATTCATACAAAATTTGTGGAATAGCAGGATCAAACATAAAACAAATAAAGTTTAACCAGCCAGCCGAAGTACTTAGTACATCACTAGAAAACACTGCAGCTACTGTTTCTGGAATTTCAGGATCAGTATATATTTCAGTAATAATAAAAAACGGAAATTGAGTTATTAACGGGATGATAGCATAGCTCATTAATCTTTTGGCTAATAAATCCATATGTTTATTTAAGTTGATGCTATTGCTTTGCGCATTACTATTATTGTAAACTGCTTTTTTGGCTCTTAGAGCTAAATATGTTTTTACAAACACATAAGTACAATAGCTACAACAAACAATGATTGGGATAAGTAATACGGCGTGCATGTAAATAATGCTCCATGGTCTTAGATGGTAATTTTTTAAGCCGTAGCAGTCATTTACTATATATCCATAGATAATCGAAGGCATATAGCATATAATGCAAATACCAAGTGTACTAAAAGCGTAAATCCAGTGATTCTGAATCCTTAACAATTTCTTTCTCAAAAACACGGTTTGTAAGTTATAAGCCAAGCATGTAGTCAAGAAGATAAACCATAAATTAGTAAGTTGCTCAATATGAGGCACAAGAATACAGAAGTTTATATCATGTGCAAGCACTTTTGCTTCATTATTTCCGGCTTTTCCATTAATCAAAACTTGCATGTGAAGTAAAGCTAAGAAACTATATAGGATGTCTGAAATAGATATCCAAAGATACAACTTGTAACTTAATCTCTCTGCCGCTTTGAATTTTAGTAAGCTCGTTAGTAATATGAAAAGAAGTAAAATAGCTGCTGAAATAATTGAAACAATCGTGTTGTAATATGTTATTGTTCTTACAATTTCAAATTCATCCATTATCGTATTTTTTTTACTTTCCTCAGTTCAAATTACTTTTTACTTATATACTTTTTTATTGATAATCAATGTATCTTGTAATTCTATTTTTTTTGAAGGGATGGATAGATAATTTAGAAGTACCAAGGCGTGATACTTGTAGGTTTGATCTTAAAATAACTAAATAAAACTTATTGCTTTTATGTAGAAATATTAATATAATTTTATACATTTGTTATCCTTTAACATTTAGTATCACATTACACCAATATAATAATTTTGGTAGAGCTATAGTGCATCTTTAAAACGATCCTAATACATGAACTATTTCACTACATTTATTTTCATGTTCTAGAGACAAATTTGACTATAACTTACTATATCAAGTTTACTATTGTTTCCTTTTTATATCAAAATGTGTATATAACTATTTTTCATCTCACTCCAGTGTAGTTGAATTGATGTTTGAAACCTACTACTTTCTTCTAAGTGATATAGATATTTCTTATCTACATATTTTAAAAATACATTTTACGTCCATATGTTTCTTATTACATATAATAGTCAATATAAAACAAAAAAGAATGAAACTTTTTACTCAAAGCTCATTAACATTATTGCCAAATTAATCTTTTTCAAAAAAAGGGATCTAACAAAATTGATGTACAATTAGAAACAAGGATCTTAAGGATGTTAGGGTTCAAACTCAGGGCAAGATTATTTTTTGTACTGATTTTTCTGATTAATGGGAATAGTTTCTAACTAAAAAGAGCACTAGTCAAATTAAAAAATAATTATAGTTTTAAGCTAATTTTTAAATAAAATATACATTATGTATTATATATAAAAAAATTTTACTGGCAGGTTATATTTTTTATACTTTAAAATAATTTTGCTTTTTTTTTAAACTAAATCTAATTTTCTATCAAAATCAGTATAGAAAAAGAAGGCACTAGCCTTTTTTAGATAGCTACTCTTACCATATGACTTTTGACCCCTTCCATAATTGTTTCAATGCCCTTGTATATTATAAAACTACTGTATGCATTTATGTCTCTCAATGACAAAAAGATATACATGTCCCTATTATTAAACTTACCCAACTTATTATCTTAACTTATTTTTTAGCATTGGTTATTTAATCTTTTACATAATTTACAATCATTATAACAAAAATCTTCAGTATGTATATTGTAGCTTGGTAAATTATATAAACTAATTAATATAGTTTTTGAAAACTTATATAAAGTTAAACTGCTTTTTTATTTATCTCCTTTTATGTATTTTATTATAGATAATACTTAGCTTTATTTTTACGAAATTAAATTTGAAAAGATTTTTATAGACGTCACAAAATTTCAATTTTGTGTGGCTATTAGCCACCCAATTAGAAGTCATTTCGAAATATATCAAAATAATTTTTAACTTTCTTTTCAACCTTAAAAGTTAATAATCCAAGTGTAAATTGCTTTTTCTATAATATTGTATACCTTAACAATGCCTCTGAAATTTCAGTATCTTTCTGAAACTCCACTCGGGTATATCCTTGAATTGATAGACCTCATGTAGTTACTAGAGCTTTGTTTTTTAAATAAACATATCTTTAAGATTACGAATAATGTTATCAAGCACAATTTGGCTTTTTATGAATATATACCATGTGAGTTTGATGGATTTAATCACAAATATGAAATCGTAGATGTAGCTTAAGGACAATCCGATTATCAAAAAAAGTCTATTAAAGAGAGTGGATTGTTGATGAACCATTTAAATGTGATGAAAAAAAGGTAAAATATATATAATATTCCCCAAACGTGATATCTATAAATTAAGTACAAGGGCCTGGGTTTTCAGCTTTCATCAACAATGAGAATAATAAAGACGATGATATTAACGGCAGTCATAGCTAAACTAGTGATCCTTTGAGTATTGGTAATAGTAATTCTGGGAGTTCAACATTTCTTCTGCTATTTCTCTTTTTATTGCTGAGATTATCCCAAACATCTTTCCAGCTATCTGAATAGTCAATATATTCTCGTTCATAATCCCAATGCTCAAGGAAAATAGTTATAAAAATAGTTTATTATGGCACCCCGTTTATAATCTTTGCTAAATATTTAAAGCAAGTTGAATCATTTGAACTTATTGATGATCAAAATTAATATATTGGACATGCTATGGAATTTTTGAATCCAAGCAAACTGGAATGCCTGAAATTTTATACCGGAAGATCTTTGTATGTTTATGGGTTATATACTCTCAAATCAAATTTTTATAAATCGCGAATTTTAAATTTAGAAGCATGGAAGTGTATTTCATATTAGAGCTATAATGATCCTATAAACCCTCCCACCATAAATTGTCCGCCCAATTTAGAGTTTAAAATCAAAGGTCGTCATGATGGCTTTAATTTTCATTGCCTTAGAGATATAAGACAATTAAATAGCTTAAAACTAATAAATAATAATACTCATTTATTAAAAATTTGCGGAAAATACAATATCAAAGTATTTGAGAATAGTAATATAGCTATATTTGGGTATTTTAACTCAGATATATTAGTCAGCAATGAACTGTTAAATTTAACAACATTAAAAGAAGCGCATTTTTATTGCTTGTCATTTGATTCATTATAGTTAATTTCTGTATTATCAACCATTTAAGTTTATGTTAGAATTATTAATTTTAACTTTTGAAATTTGGAATTTCTTACTTTATAAACACAGTTTATATAAAGCCAATTTGTACGACGAAAAACATCGCTGGATAAAGTGTAAATTTATTAGACAGCTTGAAATCAGAAGTCTCGGTATTACACTTATAGATTCTTTTGTTTTTTATTCTTTTCTCATAATCTCCAATTATTAAAGGCTAAGTATTTTAAGTTAACAACCATTGAAGAAATAGTTGACTACAGACTTACTACATCTCTATTGTTTATTGCTACTTATACTGAGGCGAATGATGCTCGTGATGAAATTGAGAATATCCCTATGCTAGGTTGATGAAGTTGAAGTAAGTTGTGTTTTGGTATTTTTCTAAGCCTGAAATTCAATTAAAAATATTGCTATGCCAATTTGTTTTACTTATAATGAATATATATGTTCTATTTAAACTTTGCTTATGTTTTAGCTTTAACTTTATAACTATAAAGAATAATTGATAAACTGTGTTATATTAGTTGATCACTTCTGCTTTAAAATGTATACTTGATTTTGAAAAATGTAAAGAACTGTTTGAGTTGTAAGTAAAGAAGTTTCATCAGGTAGGTGTGTATTTAAAATGAACATCCAACATTATAGTAAATTATTGTTTTTATGTACCTTGAGAGTCCGAAGCACCAACTGGTTTATTCCTCAAGATAAAAGGAAGTGTGTAAAATAAAGATACCAGTTAAAGAAAAAATTTAAACTCAGACTCAAACTGAGTGTTTATGTTTGGCTTCAGCATGCTTTGGTCTTAGAAGCTTTTACTTGATAACCTTTACTTCTGTCATATTTTATAAGCTAGTTGTAATAAAGGAAATTGATGGGAAAGCAAAGATGAGATTAATTTTGCTATTAATTAAAAGTTTAATATAGTAAAAGTACATTGTTCATATGCTAGCTTTTATATCAAATGTTAAAAAAGGCAGGAAGAAAGTATCGGAAGCATCGGCTAATTGTTTATATAAAGATTAAATGTGTGAAAATATAACTTTTAAATCTTTAAATTTAACTTGTAGTCATTACAATGCTATGCTATAATGTTTATATATATTGATAAATTACCCAATGCTGACAACTTCGTTTTTTATAAAATAACCAAATTTAAATTTTCAAGCTACTTAAAAAGCGGAATACACAATAAAATATAAAACGTAAAACAAAGTAGCTAAAATTATTTATGTCATTTTTTATTTTTTTATAATAGTAGTTTATTATTATGCTTAATAAAATATAAATAAGGGGGTATCTAAATTGGGTTCCATTTTTTTATCCATTTTTTGAAATTTTATGCTTCAAAAACTGCTTAAAATTTTGCAAAAACAAGCTCTTTAAAAACCAAAGGTACTCCTCAACACAGTTTTAAATTATTTTATTATAATTTGTATTGTAAGTTAGTAGAATTTTTATTAAATTTAGTAGAAATTCCCAGATTAGTAAGGCTTTTACTAATATAACCTACATATTGATATTAATTAAAATTGTACCATGTAAATAAATATACATTTCTATAAAAACTTCATTGATAAATATTTATTATTGACTGCTTTATAGCCAACATTGTAGATTTCCTACTATATAAACAAATTATTTTAATATTAGAATTATATTATTGATATATTACTAAGTTAATAAATAGCTCAATATGAGAGAATGGTTGGTCTTGAAGCTATAATTAACTATCTTTATGTAATACAAGGGATATAGTAATAACTTTTACTTATTGTTATAACTATTTGCTCTTTAACAATTTGTTAAATTAGCTGATAATAACTTAAGCAATATTAATATTCAATAATTTATTTTGATCATTTAATAAATTATTTGCTTATTAAATATTGGAACTTTTAAATTTCCTATTATTTTTATGATAAGCTGGGACTAATCTTTCGATTTTTCTATTTTCTATAGACTCTATAACTTTAATTAGAATCATACCACTTTTCTTTGATCTATCAGATACTGGATAATAATATAGCTTACTACTGTTTGTGAAATATCCCTTTGTCAGCTCCATAATTGATTATAGCACAATAACCATTTAAGTTGTTGTGTTCTCAGGTTCGGAGACAATCAATCCCACGTTCTTATTTTGATTTTGTATGAGAATTTCTAGCTTCATCCCAAAGAATATTATTTTCTCATTTTGATATTTGTACTTGCCAGAGCATAACAAAGATTTTAAAGTATAGTAATTCGAGGCTTTTTAACTGAATTATTCCTTGATATCTCATACACTTAATAAAGCCACTAAGTTTTCTCAATAGTGTTTTATGCAGGCTTTACATTACTATTGTCTATTCTATTTGTCTTACATAGTCCATAGCCTACTATATGGGAGTGTTTTTTTTTACTTCATTATTTTTTCCATTTTTCAAGCACTATTTAAGCGGAAAATTTGTTAGTAAAATTCTTAAACACAAAAATACATCCCCATATGCTATTCTTCATAATTCAAGTCTATTTTAATCACACAAACTAAGATCTTTCGGCTTAAATTATAGTCAACTAGTCAATAGCTGTTTTTGACTCCAATCACTAAGTGCCAGATCCCATACTTGTTGGTTTTAGCCCCTGTTTCTTTTGAAGCACTAACTTTATATGGTAATATATTTTTTGTTTAATAATTTATTAACAATCTTTCCACTCGAATAGCTCTTAAAAAATGGATAAAATGATGAAACTAAAAAAACATTCTCATATATTGCTTGATTAAGCCTATTATTTCTGATAGTAAACTTTAATATAAAAAAAATTGTTTTATTATAAAATCTTATAAAATCTGGTTTATTATAAATAGTTATTAAAATTGACGTAAATAAATCACAATGTATATATAATGTACTTTTCCTTATTATATTGAACTTTTTATTAAAATAAAAATAAAATGTGAGCTTTTATAACCAAATTTTAAAATAAATTTTTCAAAAAATAAAGTTAGATAATTGTATATTTATATATTAAATATCTATTAAATATTAATAAAAATAATATAAAACATACGAAAGTGTTTTTTTTACTTCATTACTTTTTATATCTTTTAAGCGCTATTTGAGCAGAAATATTGCTAGTAAAATTCTTAAGAAATACCTAATATTAATATTATATAAGAGACTATTTTTTTAAGAAATTGAACTTTAATGCAAGTTATTCTAATTGGTTGAAAAAATCAAATTAATAAAAAGTTATTTATAGTAACTAAGTTAAAAATTAAAAATTAAAAATTAATAATACGATACTTTTTTATAAATAGCGTTCTAAAGGATTTGATTTTATAAAAAGACAAGCTATAAGGTTTATATATATTTTTTTTAATAAACTCATCTTTAAATATTTCATGTTACACTTTTTTTCTGCTACTGTAAATCTATACGAAAAACAAGTGAATTTTTTAATTTGATATTATTCTAGTTTAAATTTAACATATTAGTATTAAAATTTTATAAATTAAAAAACAGTAACAGGATCAGATTTACTTGTGTTTAGTTCAAATTAGAAAAGCTTTTTGAAGTGGATAATATTTAATTAATAATTGCAGTTTATTAATGTAATAATAAAATAATACTAAATAATATTATTCTATGTCAGATTTTAAAAATACTTTTATTTTGTTTAATAATTATTTGTTTATATATTATAAAGTATATAGGATTAAAGCAGTTTACTATCATATTGAAGTATATTTAATTTAGATGGAAATTTAATTGTATTTGAATATTTTTAATTTAAGGGTAACTGATTTTTAAATTAGGACTTTTAACTATAATAATTATTAAGATTGGCTAGTACTATTTCTATTTAGGTTATTTTAGCCAACCATAATGAAAAGGACTTAATTCTAAAAAAGTTAATTTTACAGCCAAAAAACTAGCCAATCGAATATGATTTCGAATTCCTGGATGTTTAACTTAGAATTATGTATCAACCTGTCTTTCACACCAAAACCAATATCCAAAAACATACTAATACGGAATCCAATATTTGTGTTAAAGGTTTAATTTCAGACGATTCTATTGCCACCTTCGCTTGATATAAATTTAGAAATTAAAGGAAGATTTAAATTTAGGGTTGAGTATCTTGGAAATCTGAAGCAATTTCAAGTATAAGATTAATATATTATCTTGGTCTTTTTGTTTCAATGATAGTGGTTATGATGATATGAAATTATTTGAAAATGGCAATATTATTAGATTAAACTATTTCAACTCATAATATTTATCAGTTGACTATGTTTTTTTTAATTTATCGACATTAGAAAAATTATTTTAGTTGCCTATCATTCGATTTAGTACGTTCAGCTCATTCTTTCTCAAACTTTCAAGTTCATTTTAACCTTTGGCTTTTTAATATGAATGTTGAGATATTCGATAAATATAATTCAGATAAGAACAAACTTCATCTTAGAAAATATAATCCAATAAAATGTAAAACGGCTAATCATCTTAAGACCAATGAACTTCATGTTACTCTCGAAGATTTCCTTTGTTTCCTTTCCTTTCTCAAGAATATTGAGATATTGATTATTAAGGATTCTAAAATTATCAATATTAAAGGAAGTCGTGATTATAAACTTACTACTATATTATTACTTATTACAAATTATATTGATATGGACAATACTACTTGTGAAAAAATTAAAAGTATTCCAATGCCAAGGTGATTAAAATTATAAAACTTATCTTTCTCATTTTTAATGCCTGTAACCAAACTAAAAATAATATTATATTAAATTAATTTTATTTAGTAATTCTGTTCTGCTATTATCAACTTTGTTTTAGAATTTGACTTTTTCAATAGCATTAAATGCTTGAAGCTATCCGAGGTTTTTAACTATAAAAAGTTCCGTTAAATTAAACTAGACTAAGACTTGATTTAGAGTTTAGAATTTATCTTAAATAATGATACCCCATCCTTTCTTTTCTAAAAGGAATTTCCATATTTTCTTTCACAGCATCTTGATCATTGACATGCGTTTATTTTCCTATTATTCGAAATAAAAACAAGGTTTGTCTTGAATTTAAAAGTAAATAGCAATCATCATATTATCTGGTCCTTCTTTTATTATATAAATGTAAAACTAGTAGAAGCTAATCTATAAGTAAAAATCATTGAAATAAACTATCAAGATGCAACTTGATCAAAATTTTATTCCTCTTCAGGATCGCTCGAGTAATTGCATAATTCCATAAAAGGGGAATGGGTTTTCTTATTAGTATCATCCATTATAGCTTCCATTTTATTCTCTTTAGTCATATCGTTCTCCTTATCCTTATTTGTATCTACTTTTGTATTTGTATCATCAGTATTGTTATTATCTTTAGGTTCAATTTTGGTTTTAATTAATTTTGAAAATAATGGATTAGTTTTCTTTTTACTACTATTCGTATTGATATTTTGTTTATCTGCTGGATTTTTTTTAATGACAAAAGTAGCTGGCACTTCTTTTTTTATATCAAGTTTTGGTATTTTAGTGACATTATTATTAGCTACCAATCTAAAAGAACTTAATTCAAAAATTTGATAAAACCAATCTTACTTACTCTTTGAACTTTAAAACTTCTTCTTTTTCTTTTGTTTCTAGTTCTAGCTTGATCCTCTTTTCTTTTTCTATTAACTCAATTAAATACTCAGATTCATCTTCATCCAATCGATGAATCCTATTTCCTATGGAAAAATTAATTTTATTTTATTCTATGCTGTTCTTTTGTTTAGCTTACCAAGTTTATTAGCTTCTTCAATAGCTTCTTCTTTTTTAGCTCTCTGCTCTTTTAATCTTTCAAATAGAGTACGTGGATCATAATTCGATTCTTTAGTATCTAAATGTAATCTGATTAATAAAATTAATTTAAATGAACTATTTTTTTAGAAAATAGTTAAAAATATTGAATAAATAAATAAAGTTAGTTACTTGAAATGCCGCTTTCTTCTCTTCTTTTTTTGATCTCTTCTAATGTATTCTCTGATACAAAACTCCTTGATTGATTTTTATTCTCCATTGAATCTTATTATTATTTTTACAAATTAAAGAAATTGAGATACAAAAAATTCAAGTAGATTATTTATCCTTTTGCAGCTTTTTTGCTTTTATTATAAGAAAAGATCAAAATCAGAAATTCTAAATATAGTAAATTATGCGAAAATAATATTTATTATTGCTATTACATTTGTTTAATTCTAATAGCGGTAGTTTCCTCAACTTCAGATAAAGTAAAACGTGTGTCATTACTATCAATAACGGTAAAAGAAGAAGTAGTGGTAATAGAAGTTAAAGGAGCGGTAGAGGAGCGCTTAAGGTCGGAGCCTAATTTTAAACTAGATAGCCACCGAGCTCCATTTATAGCTGGCTTATTATCACTGCTATTACCAGTAACTTGAAATATGCTACCATTTGACTTTCTTAATTCATATTCATATAAGATATGTGGAATAGCAGGATCAAACATAAAACAAATAAAGTTTAACCAACCAGCTGAAGAACTTAATACATCAGCAAAACAATCTGAGGCTACAGTTCCTACGTAATTCTCATCGATATATAACTCAGAAATAACAACAAATGGAAACTGAGTTATTAATGGGATAATGGCGTAACTCATTAATCTTCTAGCTAATAAATCCATATGATTATTTAGGTTGACACTATTACTTTGTACATTACTATTATTGTAAACTATCTTTTTGGCTCTTAAAGTTAAGTATGTTTTTATAAAAATATAAGCACAATAGCAGCAGCAAAGAGTAACAGGGATAACAAATACCGAGTGAAAGTAAATAAATCCCCATGGTGCTATTTTATAAGCTTTTAAACCATAGCAGTTGTTAGTTAGGTATGAATATATAATTGAAGGCACGTAAAATACAAGGCAAATAGCAAGTGTACCCAAAGCGTAAATCCAATGATTTGCAATCCTTAATACTTTCTTTTTCAAAAACACGGTTTGTAAATTATAAGCCAGACATGTGGTTAAAAAGACAAACCATACATTAACGATATGCTGAGTATGAGTCGCAAGAATACAAAAGTCCATGTTTTCTTCAAGTACTTCTCTTATATCCTCTGGAGCATCTCTATCAATAAGCTTTTGCGTTTGTGCTAAGACTAAGGTACTATATATGATATCTGAAATAGCTATCCAAATATATATCTTATAACTTAGTCTATCCGCAGCTTTGAATTTTAGTAGGCGTGTTACTAATATAAAAAGAAGTAATGCAATTGCCCCAATAATCGAGATAATATTATTATATTTTGTTACTACTCTTGCAATTTGAAAAGGAAGCATTATTATATTTATTAATTTTTTATACTTTTTTGACTCATTTGCTTTTTACTTATATATGTTTTTGTTAATAATTAACACCTCTTTAATTTTCATTCCCATTTTGAAGGGATTAATAGATAGGGTAAAAACATTAAGATACGATACATATAAAAGTGATCCTAAAAGAACTAAATAAAATATACTATTTCCATGTATAAAAAATAGTACTATGGTTCTATCCATTTGTTATCCTTTGACTTTAGGAGTATCACATTGCACTAACATAATAACATTGCTAGTATTATTATGCATCATTAAAGTGATCCTAATACATCATCCAATCCATCCTACTTTTTATTTTAATTTTAAAATAAACTCAGCTACATCTTACTATATTAAGCTTTATATTGTTTCCTTTTTGGATGGAAGTATATGCCAATCGATTTTCTTACATCTCATTCCACTATAGCCAACTTATTGTTTAAAGGCCGCTATCTTTTTCTACACAGTATAGTTATAATATAAGTTCCTATTCTAAAATTATACTCCACACCAATTTGCTTTTTATCACCAATAACTATCAATATAAAAACGGAAGAACGAAAATTTTCACTTAAAATTTGCTAACATTGTTTCCAAATAAATGCGCTTTTTCAAAAAAAAGGATTTTAAAAAATGATGTAGAAATAGGAGATAATCAAATAACCCTTGTTTTATATGCTCTAAAGCTTCCCCTTTTAATATACCATACTATTTAATAATAGTTTTGAGAGTTTAAGGAATACTAAAATTACAAATGTATAGCATAAAGCCGAAAAATTGAGCTTAGCTCCATCCCATGATAAGAATATCAATTAAATACCATATCAATTGTCTTCGAATATCAACAATACCATTAATATATTCAAAGACTAGTATCTTTATTCTATCCTATTCTTACCATATAAAACTATTATTGGATAGATCTTAGATCTTATAAGCAATTAAATTAGTTAAATAGAATTTAATATTTTAGTCTCAAAGTAACTAATTAAAATAATCTTTCTAAAATAGCAACTCAAACAAAGCTGTTCAACCCTTTAAATACCAAATTTCTTTTTAAAAAATGTCTAGAGTGAAATTTATTTTATAAAAATAACCAATTGGACAAAAAAATTAGATAATTGTACTAACCCTGACAATTATTTTCTCCCAAATTATACTTTGACTTGAAATTCAAATAGTAAACAAATCTATATGGTCTACAAAGGGTTAAGGCGAGTTTAAATTAAATTAGCCAATCAATAAAAACTACGAGTAGTATTGATAATTTTAAATATTTAATATAAATTTTATCTTTTTTTAAATATTATAATTATTAGTAATTGAAAAAATGAAACTGTTGAATTTTTCAGCTATTTCTATACTAATTAGTGGGATAGCAAGTTCATTATCTTACAGTGGGAATAAAGTTTTATTTATAGGCGATAATGACTTCGTTATGGAAGACTATTCTCAATTTATTAGTAGTTTGAAAGGTAAAATTAATATTGGTAATTATTTAATATTAATCCATTTATATACTTTTAAACAATAGATCGTGATTATGATATAACCTTCGTTAAAGCACAAGAAGAGGATGTGAAATTGATGAACTTTGAGACTAAAAATTATGATCATTTGATTTTGTTCTCCCCAAAAGTCACTGGTAAATTGATTTATCTGCTTTTAATATTTTATGTGTTTATAAAAAAAAAAACATAGCTTATGGAGGTGGACTAAGTGAAAAAGAGATCATTGAATTTGTAGATCAAGGAGGAAATTTGTTATTGGCAGCCAATAACGATTTATCTAAGCTATATCAAAATGTAGCGTATCAATTTGGAGTTCAGTTTGATGTTAAAGGTAGTAAAGTATTAGACCCATTTAACTATAATGTTGTCAACAATGATGATGAGGATCATGAATATATACTAAGTGAAGATATAAATTATTCTAATTATTTTTCAGAAGAATATAAGATTCAAGCACCAATTTTGTTTAAGGGAGTTGGCCATAGTATTAATAATAGTAACAATAATAAAGTTCGATCCATTTTAAAATCTACTGTGTCTTCTTTTTCATTAAAGCCAAGTAGTTCGGACACTACCTCTCTGTTTGGCCATGAAATTAGCCTAATCTCTGCTCTTCAAACTAGCAATAATGCTAGAGTTACTATATTTGGTTCTACTGAAATGTTTTCAGATAAGTAAGTAATAATCACATTTAAATTAATACCAAATTAAATTTTAAATAGGTTTGTCAATGACAAAATAATTAAGAAACTCAATAATGGCGAAAAATCAGCGTAATGATAATACTATTCATAATAATTCAGTTACTAATTATTCAATTTAGTGCAATTGATTCGGACAATCTTAATTTTATTAAACAAATTACTAAATGGAATTTTCAAGAGTTTGGTGTTATAAAATGTATGGGTATTAATCATCATAGAATTAATGAAGTTGAAGCTCCAAGTAATTATCGTATTAATGATGAAATTGTAAGTAATATTTATAATTTAAAGTATAAATTTATCTCTTTTTATAAATAGAAATATAGCATAAAATTAGCAGAGTATAGCAATAATACATGGTTACCATTCCAAAAGAAAGATATACAATTGGAGATCATAATGTTGGACCCATATATACGTACTTATTTAGCTTTTGAGAAAGTAGAGACGGATAAAGATGGTAACTCGTATTCAATTTATAGTACACAAGTTAAATTACCGGATGTTTATGGTGTATTTACATTTAAAGTGGATTATCAAAGAGAAGGTTTTTCTTATATTTTTGAAAAAAATGTAGTTCCTGTTCATCCTTTCCGTCATAATGAGTACCCTCGTTTCCTTACTCCTGCTTTCCCTTACTATCTTTCTACTGCTTCTATGGGTATATCTTTTGTCCTTTTCTCAATCATTTGGTTATTTTATAAGGAAGACCTCACTCCTTCAAAAAAGAAAAATCAATAATTAAAATAGCAAAATTTAATTTGCTTGCTCATGAATTATATTTAACTAAATAATATCATTACTACAATTAATTTTCTGTATCATTTTTATGAGAATCTTATTAAGTAACAATATATGAGGATGTATTTTTTTATTTAAGAATTTTACTAACAATTTTTCTACTAAAATGGCGCTTAAAAGATGGAAAAGTAATGAAGTCAAAAAAACGCTCTTATATAGTACCTATAAAATTTTATATTTTGAAATAAAAGCTTAAACCATGAGTTAAAAACAATAGTCATCGATTCAATTATGAATAGAATATGTTAGGTAAGTAAAATATATTGCTATCTATAAACCCCTATTGACTATGGACTTATTATTGAACATAAAGCCTTTTCATGAAGTAATTTTTTGTCTTTGTCGAATTAATAAAAACACAGGTTTTAAGATTTTTTAAAGAATAGTAATGGCTAATTTAATCTAATTGTAATATTAATAGTTTATTTTTAAGTGAAATATTATAAGATGCTAAAATCCGATAAGGTACTAAAATTTTATAAACTGCATAAATGATTCTATCAATTGCTGTATAAATTTTAGTTCAAATGTCATAACCTTTAAAAAATATTAAGTCTTTTAAAAAACAACTACAAGTTATAAGTTGATCAAAAGAGATTAAAATATGGTATTATGTTAAATTTGTATATACAAACTTATTAAACATTTAGTATTATAGTGAGAGACACAGTCGTCTTAACGTTTAAAGAAATATAGAAACGAAAACCAGGTAGAGAATCATATAAAAAAAACATTTTAACCATTCAAACAAAATAAAGGGATGTATTTTTGTATTTAAGAATTTTACTATCAATTTTGCCGCTTAAACAGCGCTTAAAAGATGGGAAAGGTGATGAAGCCAAAAAAGACATCTCCATAAAATTGCGATTGTTATTAAAGCCTTCGTAGAAGCTAAACCGGTTGTCATGGGAGTAGTGCTAGTATTTTATAAATCAGATTTTTGGTAAAGAATGATTTTTATTTTATAGAAATTGTTGGTAAAATTTTAAACTTAAATTCAAATGTCGAACTACTTTTTATATTTATATATCTATTAAATTTCTACTAAAGTCAAATTAAGATAGGATTAGGGTTAGGGTTAGTGATAAATATTTAAAATGTTTTAATTTTAATTTAGCTGGCATTTTTTTGAACGATCGATCTATTTCGTTACTTAAAAAGGGGATTTTTATTAGGGGATAAAATAGCATCATCACTCCCACATAACCATTGAGCCCTTGGCTTCTCAATAAAAGCTAAATTACAAAAAAAATTAAAAGGAATTTTCCTTCAAAATTTTATTGAAGCCATTTGCATTGATAATTTTTTATAAGGAAAGTATTAGTATTTAATATCAACTAATTTATAATAAAAACTATTTCATGATTCTATGAAAAGCTCATACGTTGTTATTATTAGTTAGAGTTAACATTATAAACTTTGAATAATTTCGGTAAGCATTTTACCATCTACTTTCTCAGTGAAAGTAAACGAAGAGTTTGATTGATCAATATCATCTAAATTGTCTCTAGTAGAAAGCATTACCTCGCTACCCACTAAAGGATTTTAGTTTTATTAATACTATGCTAATTATATATCATCATACCTTCATCATTTACAATGTCTTGGATCCTGTTTTTAGCTGTAATTCTTAAATATATTTTCCTAAACGCAGAATGAATGGTAGGATCACAACAAAAAGCAGTAAAATTAAGGGTTCCTAATATTCCACTAGTAATCATTGTAAGAATGAACAATTCAGGTGCTTCAAAGTCAAAAAGATCATATGCTGTTTGGTTTATTACTAGTCCTGATTGAGAGACTATCATTATTATAGGGTATAGTAAGCTAAAAAAAGAATTAGCCACAACAAATTGCAAATCAAAATATGTACATTCTAAAACCCATGATCTTTACGCTTTTGGCTGCTTCTACAGAAGCTCTTGCTCCACGAAACAGTCTAAAGTTTTGTATCTTCTTGGTTTGTTTACTCAATATTATTATGACCAAAATTACAATGACTAACAAATAAAGCATACAGATCATTGTAATCAAGATACTAGCGTAGAAATCAAATGTTTTTGCAATATTTTCATCCTCAACTGCAAGATAGCAACCATTAAACTCAGTATAGCCAAACATATCCATTGCTAGATAAAAACCATTAATATCAATCTACGTATATCCTAGAATAATGCAATACCAAGTGGTGGGATACTAATGATTAGCATAAGTAGGATAGATCCAATCCAATATCCTGCTTCAATCCTTTTTGTTATAGCAATGCCATGTATAAAAACTAATTGCAAATTCACTCCAATAGCAACATTAAGGAAAGCATAAAATAACGGGAAGGCTAATAGCTGATAGCCAATGAATGCACATAATGGGGATCCATTGTAACTATATTGATGGCTCCATAATGGAAAAGAATGTAACCAAATATCAAAGCATGAAATAACAGTTTGCAATCTCAAAGTTACTCTGTTGACTAATTTATAATCATATATTGCTATTGTTAATATTAGTATACTCGATCAATTGATTCAAAATGTTTAATATTTACTCAATACAATCATAGTGACCACAACTAAAGTAGCTAATGTTAATGAAACTTTACTGATTACTGGGGCAACCTCCTCAGCAATATATTTGACATATTCGTCAGATACCATATTGATTTATAAAATTAGTTTCGATTTACTGATTTCAAACTTCACCTTTAAATTTTATTGAGTTATATTGTGATATTTTATACTCTCATTTCAATTTAGATAGATATTCTTGTTTTGACAAATATTAGCTACTATAGTACCCCTTATTGATTTTTGGATGGTAGAAATAAGCTAAGCATGAACGGTCATCCTTATGATATCAATAAGTGATATAGAATTACTATATATGGGCTACTTCAAACGCAAGGTTCTAATATTTTCCAGCTCAATTCTTTATTCAATTTAGATTTCAATATTTATTCAAGTCTATTGGCAGCCCTCAGAAAATAAATATTACAAATTTATTCACAAATAAAATGAAAGTACCATAATGCATAGATACAGAATTTATGCTATTCAAATTCAAGAATAAAATATTACGAACATTTAATTAATTTAGAACAATGAATAGCTTTTTAGTTTGTTTTTGATAGCTAATTCTATCAGCATTTCTTGACGCGTTTAACTGAGAGTAATAGGAGCTTATTTATCAAACATTTAAAAAAACTCTTAAAAGCATATGAAAAATGAAGTAAAATAAATACAAATTATATTATCTTTTCTTTCATTATAAAAATTTTGGTATGCTATTTCTTAATTTTTAAGAATCAATTTCTGTTTAATTAGCTATCCTGAGAAGCTTCAAAAACCATTTTAGTAGTAAGCCTTCTAACTTTTAGAAAATGCGAATAGTTATATAATAGCAGCCTTTTGAAACACTTTTCTGCCAATATTTCCCAATATTTTTCATAAATAAATTTGAAACTTGTTAATGAAATATAGACTTTTTTAACTCTTAACTTTGAAATTTTATTTTTCTCTTTTAAAATGCTCTTAATAAAAAAAAATCTATGCAGCTGCTTTTTATTTAATGTTTCAAATTACCCATTTGATATTATGTTTTTTATATTTATTGCACCTTTTATGTTAAACAACTTTAGTTTTTATAATCTAAAATAAATGTATATTGAAATAGAACGTTATAGGGATAACTTAGTAGCTTTTTATCTATATCTCAGAACTTTGTAAAATTTCAACACAATGATTAAATATATTATTATTATATTTTGATATTTCATAATTTTCTGACATATAGAGAAAAAGCTACTTATCTATATAAATAATAGAAAAGCGCTTACTTTTCAGTCAACTTTACTTATAGTTTTATAAAAAGCTTATACGTTGTTATTATTAGTTAGAGTTAACATTATAAACTTTGAATAATTTCGGTAAGCATTTTACCATCTACTTTCTCAGTGAAAGTAAACGAAGAGTTTGATTGATCAATATCATCTAAATTGTCTCTAGTAGAAAGCATTACCTCGCTACCCACTAAATGGATTTTAGTTTTATTAATACTATGCTAATTATATATCATCATACCTTCATCATTTACAATGTCTTGGATCCTGTTTTTAGCTGTAATTCTTAAATATATTTTCCTAAACGCAGAATGAATGGTAGGATCACAACAAAAAGCAGTAAAATTAAGGGTTCCTAATATTCCACTAGTAATCATTGTAAGAATGAACAATTCAGGTGCTTCAAAGTCAAAAAGATCATATGCTGTTTGGTTTATTACTAGTCCTGATTGAGAGACTATCATTATTATAGGGTATAGTAAGCTAAAAAAAGAATTAGCCACAACAAATTGCAAATCAAAATATGTACATTCTAAAACCCATGATCTTTACGCTTTTGGCTGCTTCTACAGAAGCTCTTGCTCCACGAAACAGTCTAAAGTTTTGTATCTTCTTGGTTTGTTTACTCAATATTATTATGACCAAAATTACAATGACTAACAAATAAAGCATACAGATCATTGTAATCAAGATACTAGCGTAGAAATCAAACGTCTTAGCACTGTCTTCATCATCCATTGAAAGATAGCAACCATTAAATTCACTATAGCCAAACATTCCTTTTGCTTAAAAAATAGATTAATATAAGTATATAGATAATTTGAACAGTATAGTACCAAGTGGTGGATACTAATGATTAGCATAAGTAGGATAGATCCAATCCAATATCCTGCTTCAATCCTTTTTGTTATAGCAATGCCATGTATAAAAACTAATTGCAAATTCACTCCAATAGCAACATTAAGTAAAGCATAAAATAACGGGAAGGCTAATAGCTGATAGCCAATGAATGCACATAATGGGGATCCATTGTAACTATATTGATGGCTCCATAATGGAAAAGAATGTAACCAAATATCAAAGCATGAAATAACAGTTTGCAATCTCAAAGTTACTCTGTTGACTAATTTATAATCATATATTGCTATTGTTAATATTAGTATACTCGATCAATTGATTCAAAATGTTTAATATTTACTCAATACAATCATAGTGACCACAACTAAAGTAGCTAATGTTAATGAAACTTTACTGATTACTGGGGCAACCTCCTCAGCAATATATTTGACATATTCGTCAGATACCATATTGATTTATAAAATTAGTTTCGATTTACTGATTTCAAACTTCACCTTTAAATTTTATTCTGAGTCATATTAATATATTTTATACTTTTATTTCAAATTTTATTACAAATCCTTGTTATAGTAAATACTAATGTGTATACTAACTTTAATTAATTTTTGGGTGGTACAAATGATCTTGGCATAAATTGTTATCATAGTAGTGACACTAAATATAACGAGTTACTATATATGGGCTAGTTTAGACCCAAAATTATCTTTTCATCTCAAATTTTTAGATTAGCCTAGATTTAAATATTGGTCCAGGTCTATTGGTAGCTCTCAGAAAATGTTTCCATTAAAACCTTAATCATAAGTAAAAAGAATAAATACTATAATGTTTCTTCATTCCAAGCGCTTAAGTAGAAAGATTATTAATAAAATAAATACATATATTATATAAATTCAGCATTTATATATTTCAAAGCTAAGATTATGATGATATTATGAAATTTAATAATTTTGGAATAGTGAATACCTTTTTGGTCTTGTTTTTCAAAGTTAGCCTTGACGATATTTTCTAACACACTTGACTTAAAGCCATTTTTATAAGATTAGTTAGAAGCAATTAGAGTTTATTTATCAGAAAATTTTTATCAAAACTTCTGGCATATGGGAGTGTTTTTTTTGACTTCATTATTTTTTCCATTTTTTAAGCACTATTTAAGCGGAAAATTTGTTAGTAAAATTCTTAAACACAAAAATACATCCCCATATTTTTTCTTATTAGTTTTAAAAAATTAGTTTTTCTTTAAAACCAGCTTATACTGAAGAGCCTTAAGAAGCTTGTTACTAAAGCTTTTTAGCATCTAGAAGTTATAAAAATAATCTTGGAAAGCATTTTTTATATAAATCTTAAGATTATTAATGAGATATAGGTTTTAAAAATTATAGTTTTTTTACTTTGAAAATGTTTCTGATAAATTTCTTGCTGTAATTGCTTACTATTTAAGATTTTAAGTTATATGTTCAATCTTGTCTTTTATTGATGTTTATTATACCTTTTATATTAGATAAAGTCTTTTTATAGTTTTTAAAAATAAAAGCTATTACAACAAAGCAAAGTGTACTAATAACAATTTGATAGCTTTTTACTTATATATCAAAACTTTATGAAAGCTTAAGACACAAAATTTATAAGCTTTTGGCGTATAGGCAAAAGTTATTAAACTATTCTGAATACTTTCTATTAACCTTGTGAAGTAAAGCTTTTATAGAACTAAAGCATTTGGCTTCTTAGTAGCAATAAATTATAAAAAAATTAACAGTAAATCTTGCTTAAGAGTTTATACTAAAAAATATCAAATAATACATAAAATTATTTTATTTTTGATCAAAGCATACTTAGTATAATTGTTAATTAAAGTTGAAATTGAAAAGTTTGGATAATCTTGCTAAGCATTGTAGCATCTACATTCTCATTTTTAAAAGCACAAGAATTAGACTGATCAAGCTTATTTGAGTTAACTTTAATAGAAAATGTTGCCTCACTGTTTCCTAAAAGGATGGTTAATTTATTAATGCTATATCAATGGTACATTGACATACCTTCATCATCTACTCCATCTTGAAATTTATTTCTTGTAATAATTTTCAAATATATTTTTCTAAACCCAGAACATATACTTGGATTAAGGAAAAAGACAACAAAATTGAATGTTCCTAATATACCACTAGTAAAATACGTTAAAATGTCAAATTCTGGGGATGTAATGTCAACAAGATCGAAAGCTGCTTGCTTTATTACTAATCCAGATTGAGAAGTTATCATTAATATAATATATAATAAACTAAAAAAAATAGTTATTACAATAAATATTATTTTTAAAATTGAATACATTATAAAATACATAATCTTCACACAGTTGAGCGCTTCTATAGAAGCTCTTACTCCACGAAACAACCTGAAATTTTGCACCTTTTCCGCCTGCATACTTAATTTTACTACAACCAAGATTACAGTTACTAATAGATAAAGTATAGAAACTATTGTGACCATGATACTAGTAAAGAAATCGAATGTTTTAGAATTGTTTATATCATTGATTGCAAGATAGCATTTGTTGAACTTATTATATTCAGACATTTCTTTTGTTATATAAAATAAATTAATATCAACCTACAAGCGTCCTAAAGTAATATTGTACCAAGTGGTAGAATGATGATTATCAGTGGAATTAAAATAGATACTATTCAGTATACTACTTCGATTCTTTTTATTATAGTAGTATCATGCACGAATACTAATTATAAGTTGACTCCAATAGTTACATTAGGAAAAGCATAAAGCAAAAGATAAGCCAATAGATGGTAACCAATTAATATATATAATGAGAATCCATCATAGTAAGATGGACGAATCCACAAAATACTAGTATGCAATCTCAAAGTTACTCTGTTAACTAATATGCAATTATTAACATTGGTATAGTTGGTTACTTAGTATAAAGTTTACGATACTTACTTAATATAATCATAATTGATACAGCTGTAATAGCTAATATTAGTGACATTTTGACCATTTGTAAGTAGGTGGTCATTTTATCAAAATAATCTCTATACTTGTCAATACACATATTGACCATAAAAGCAATCTGAATTCTTGATGTTCATATTTATGTTTCAATTGATGCATAATTTTTGCTTTATTATTTCTAAATTATTTTATTACATTTTTTATTTACTATCCAATTTGAAATAAATAGGCTTTACATCTAACTTAGTAATAAAAATTGTTTTCCGTAAATTGGTTTATAATAAAGGTGACATTAAGATTAAGTTTGTTTATATTATTGAACTGAAATTTGATCTCTAGTAAATACTAGGCTATTTTATAAGAGTTAAATATATTTATATCTATTATAAGATAACGTTTTGGCTTTATACCAAATATTCAACACTTATTATAGTCAAAAGATAGCAATAACAAGTTTTCTTTGCATTAAAGTTAAAAATAATAGATTTTGGTAAAAACACATAATAGAATATTTACTCGTTAAATTTTTTAACTCCTTGAGTACTAAGTGTTTTGAAAAAGTCCGCTTTTGAAACAGAATTTTTTGATTAAAACTTAGTTCTGGAAAATTAAATTGACTAATAAAATGAATTGGAAATTTAAAAAATACAAACAAATTAAAAGAAAGTAATATCTTGTTTGAAAAATCTACAATTTTTTCTACTCAATAGCATTTAAATAAATAAATAATAAAGCTAAAAAAGTGTATATATAAATTATAAAAGTTAAAATTTAATACGTTATTTAAAAAAAAATGTAAATTATTATAGTATTTTATTTAAGGTATTTGTTAAAACTATAATAAAAACGGGGTAATAAATAAAATTCAATTTTTACACCATTATAATTGAATTTATAAAAATGAGTAGCGTAAATTTGAAGGTGTAAATCACTATGAACACCCAAACCCTTTGCCCAATCGCTATCAGCTATCCAAAAACCGTTAGCAACTGGACAAATAATTCACATGTCTAGTGGTTCATGCTTCAAATCTACATTGCCCATTATTTTGGAAAATACATTGATAAATCAGTAATTTATAATTACTGGGTAAACGAATTATTCAGTATTAATAGCTTTGTTTAAAAAAGTCAAGGTTAATAGAAAATGACAACATAAAAAGGGAAATAGTATGCATGGTGTGCTAAATTTATAAGTTGCCTTAACTTTAATTATGTTAAATTTGTTTATTGTCTTATTTTTAATTGGTTAAATGATTAACCTCTGCTAAAATTATTTTATTCTTAATTTATCATTGCACAGCGAAGTAATGAATTATGGATAAAATATCAAATTTATGACATTAAAATGAGCTGATGTTTAATTTAAAAAGTATTTTCCCGCATAGCACCCGATTGGTTTCTTGCAAAATTTTTATAAAAGTATTTCAAAAGAGATATTCCAAAATAAGAGTAAAACGGGTGACTTGGCGGATAACAAGCTGCATAAATTTTCTATATAAATCAAATTAATATATTTTTTCGTAAATCAGGAAGAATAAATTAACCTAATATTATGCTTAATTGTATTCCAGTTTATTTTTATTTTATTTGAAAATGGAAGTAAATGTTCATTAAAGCATATCGTTACTCATTGAATTATGAATGAAGAGCAAGGTGCCATTTTCATTGATATCATAGTGCAACGATATTGGGATGCTTGTTCTGTATTTAATACTAAATTTGAACTGTAATAAATTGGGGTGATCGCTAAAATATATTCTATTCTTCATGGTACAAAAAAAGCTGATAGGGGATTAATATTACCCACAACATTATTAATAGATCACCCATATCATGTTTGATGATTAATCGAAAAAATCAGAACAAAAATATTTTTATTTTAGGAATATAATCATAAGAAGTTATTAATCTAATGTGGAATTATAAATCTTGTTTATTAAAACTTGAAATAAGAATAGAACAATACAGGCTTATTCTTAAACAATATAATAGTCACCTTAATTAATTAAGTAAATATAAAATTGTGCTGTTAAATAAAAAGTATACTTTTATGGACATTTTTTTAAATCAAAATAATAATTCAAACTTCTTTTTTTTACAGTTATAAAAAATAACTTTTAAGCACCAAAATTAAATAAATAAATATGGGTTTCGTATTTGCTTACATATTTAGTCCTATTAAATTGATTTATTCTAGATTTTATACTATTTTATGATTTTTTAGAAAAGTATAAATACACTTAATTTTACAATCAAAACCTATTTAAAATCAAAATTTATTTATTGATATTATATATCATTGAATACATATTAAAAATTGAAAAGATACACAAATTTCATTATGACTGTATTACTTGGAAATAATCATAGAAATAATATTTTAAATAAAGGCGACATACGTAGGGATGCATATAGGAGTAGATATAATAAAATTCATAAAATAAACTCAAGGATAGTAACAATTAAAGATATTGAAAAAATACCTGATTACTATAAAATAGAGTTCATAAATCGTGTAGTAAGCCATCATAGTGGAAAAAGTAATATAGGATTATATAAAGCAATATTCAAACATTTCAACATTGAAGGCAGTTTTTTTTTAATCGCCTTAAACTATTTTTTAAGATTAATAAGTAAAAAAAGTCCTTATTTCTCGAATATAGTGGCGATACAGTATTTATTGTATGTTTAATATTAGCCTTTACATGGATGGAAGATATCCCTTATCAACTTGAAGCATGGGGTAATGTAACTCACTTAGAACATAGTCTTTTAATAAAATTAAAATCAAGAGTTTTAATGGAATTGAATTACTCCTTAGGCGTGAATGAAGTTTATAACTGTTGGGAAGGTCTCTTTTTAAAATTCACCAATTTTTGGATAAATAAGCAAAAGTATTTGTTACAATTAGCTTATAATGAGGATAATAAGGAGAAAATTAATGCTACTTTAGAAAAGCTAACTTGTAAATTGACACTCACTTTCTCAATCCCTAAAAATCATTTTTTATTTATTTAGTATCCCCCTTACTTTATTGTAATTGGCTCGCTCTTTTTAATGTTTTTGTTGTTTTTTATTTAAATAAAAGTTCCTTTATTAAACACAACTTTTTTAATGTTGTACATCCATTATAAATTGACTATTAATTTTATCATTTATAACCCCATTTTTAACATTAATTTTCTTCTACAATAATTTTTTTTACTAAATCACCCCCATCTTGTTTTGTTTGATCAAATTTGATCAACTATAACTCAAACACGTAATTATAGAAAAATTATAAAAAATTATATCAGGCACAATGAGTTTTCTAATTAACCCACACTCACTCCTTAAACTAACTGTTTACAAATAAAGATAGACTTTAAGCATATTGTAAAGAAAATGATGTATAAAGTATTTAAATGAGTTTTCAGTTAAATACTTATGTTGTTTAAAATATCCACAAATTATAAAGGAACGGGTTATCCAATCAATGATGAACTGTAATTCCCTAACTACTTCTCATTTTGTTATTTAAATATAAACTTTTGTGATTGACTCTTCAATTTATCCGATTTTTAATGGAATTAATTTAATTACGATCTAACTCTTGATTGGATAAAAAATTAACCCAGTTAATATCTTTTAAAAATAGCTTATTATCTCCTAAACCTTCTTATGAAAATATACATTAGTAAATACTTAGCCTCTATTTAATATTGTACATTTTGTGTATTTTTTATGACACCTAAATTTAATATGACATTTAGTAAATTATTTTATTTCCTTATGTAAATTGTTGACTAAATTATCAATATATTTAACTGTTATAAGTAAAATGTGATATGTTGTATTGATTTTATTAAAAATGAGATGAATATCTATAAGTAATCATAGATTATTTCAAGTTTAATGATCTCATGGTCGTTATTAAATATAATAAAATAAAGCGTGAACAATGTTTTTTAAAGCATAATAAAGGACCACAGATTTAATTAAAGATGTAATTATTATTTGCTAAAGTTTGTGAACATATAAAGTTATAAAATGTTTTTATTTTTATAAAACTTGCTTCATAGTGACATGTTTAATTATTAAGTGAATTAGCCAATAGTAAAGTTGCACTTTTTTATAAATAGATTCATATTGCTCCTATTTATTACCGTATTTTTTTATAGTCAAGTTGAAAATGTAATAGCTAATTACAAACCATAATCTAAAATAAACAGTAATGGAATATAAACAAAATCATAAAGTTGTTTCTTAGCCAATAAAGAAATTTAGAATCTTTTTTATGGTTGGATAAATAGAAAGGGAGGAACATAGGTATAATTAGTAATAGTTATAAAATAGATACATATTCGAATCAATTCAATGTTTAATATATATATTATATTATAAAATATATGCGAATATACATGTTTAGGTTCTTTATTTTAGGAATACGTACCTCTATATTTAATGATTTATTAATTTGTTTATTACTTATTACATATTTATTGATCGCATCATAAATCCATTAATATATGCTGATGTCTTTCATTGTATTATTCTTTTATATCAGAACTATCAATTAAACAAACATAACCTTATATTCTATTTTTATATTACTTACATATGTTATATCTAGATTTATTTACTTTAATAATAAGTTAAAAATATTGTAAAGAAGGTTATAGAATAAGTAATCTAATACTATATTATTCTGTTATTGAATTACATACCTAATAAATTATAAAGTGTATTGATAATTCAATAATAAGAGATTTGATCAAAGAGTGATGAATGAATATAGGCATTAATTAACAAAACTTAGACTACTTTAAATGGGAATTAAATATGTTTTTATCCTTTTGTTTTCTATTTCTAACCTTTAAGCTTTTTTATTTTGAAAACAAAGCTTTTAACACTAATTTATACACTATTATTAGATATCCCCCCTTAAAAATTGAGTTGCTTTTTACATAATTTATTCTTAACTTTCATATCATTTTTTTATCAATTATAAACCCAATCAATTTTTCAGTAGTTTGCTTATGGAACTAAAATTGAAAGGGGGATGCTGAAAACATAAATTGTACAAATTAGAGATTTCAAATTTGCCGCGTTTAGTGGCATAATATAAAACTTTAGCGATTTATGCAATTAAATAACAAATATGGCAGCAGCGACATTTAAAGCAACCTAATCATTTTTTATAGTTAAAATCCTCTTTTATATTTTTGTTCCCTTATTAATTCCATCATTTTTTGAGTTTGTCTTAGCCATACGCTTAAAAATAGTATAAGAAATTTTTATGGTTTTTTTTAACTTTTCAGTTTTTAAGATGATTCCCTCTTTTTGTTTCAATAGTCAAGTATCTATAAATTGATTGGCTCTTTCAAGGTTTAATAACAAAATATTCAAAAGTATTTCTTAATATAGAAATAAACTTTATGATCCTTTCCTATTAATGTATACTTACTTTAAAATCCCATTTTTCCATGAATAAATTACTTTATAACATCGTTTTAAACTGGTATATCCGTATTAAGGTTATGTTTTTGGACAAAAATTAATTCAATTGAATTAAGTCTCCTCTTTTTTTTCAATACTCATTTTTTGCGCAAATTGACCAGTCATAAACTTTTAACCTAGTACATTGTTTCAAATATTATTATTTCATAAGTGTAACTATAATTACTTTTTCATCATTTTTCATTAACTAATTAATTAAGACCCTTTTACATTTACTCATTAAAATGACTAAGGAACAGAATTTATTAGAATCCTTCTCCACCTTCAAATGCTTAACTTCATCCATAAAAAAGCTATTCGCTAAATAAATACTTGTATTTTTTTTCAATGTTTTTGTAGAAACAACTTTGAGTTAACAGTTCCCTAATTAAGGTTTGATAAAAGAAATGGAAAATAATATGTTTCTATTTATATTACTTCCAATCATGTAAAAAAGTGAGATTCCCCATTGCTTAGAATATTTAACTATTTTCCAAGAAATTGCTAAATTTTATTGGGTGCAGTACTTTAACTCTAAAGTATAATAGGAATAGATTTCATTAGGCTTTAGAATAATGTTTTTAAAGTAAATTTCCTTTATAAATACTATTCCAATGATAAAAATTCCATTGTTTTGTTTGCCAATTTAATCGTGCGATTTAAGAAGAATTGCAATTAATCTAAAGCCTAAAATCCATTAAATCATCTTACAGATTTTATTTTATCAAATGATCTTTTTACAAAAACTTGGCGAATAACTTTTTAAAGGAATTGTACATTTTATTGATGTTAATTAAAAAGCTTAGTTATGTTCAAGTACAGTGTTTTAGACCAATACTTTTCTTGATGTTATTGGCACACTTTTTCAAGTATGTGTCAAGTTTTCGAGCTATTAAAAGCAATCATTTTTAAAGAAATAACAAAAAGATATTTTATAGAAATTCATCTGTTTAATTCAATTTTTCCATAACTTAGATAATTAAAAGCTTTTAATTAAATCAAAATTGTGTGAGTTTTTTATTTTAATTTTTATGTAAAATAAAGTTTTGTTATAAAATAAAATTAGCTTGTAATAAGTTAAAATACTTTTTAAAATCAAACTTAATTTTAATCTGTCAATACAACCTTTAGAAACAAACAAATTCTTAATAATCAAATGTTTAACATCATTCTATTTTAAATTTTTAAATTTCAATATATGGGGATGGATTTTTTTTGTTTAAGAATCTTATTAATAATTTTTCCACTCAAATAGCGCTTAAAAATGGAAAAAATCGTGAAACCAAAAAACACTCTTAATGTTATTTTTAAATTATTAAATTGAATATATGAGGATATTTTTTGGTTTCACGATTTTTTCCATCTTTAAGCGCTATTTGAGTGGAAAAATTATTAATGAAATTCTTAAAAAATACATCCACATATAATTATGAGTATTTATTTTTGATTTTGTAAAATTAAATTTAATAACCTATTCAAATATAGAAACTTATATTATAAATATGTTAATGAGATATTAAAAATATTAGCTATTTTTCAAGTATTCAACTATTTAGTTTAAAATAAAAGGGTAAAATTAAAAATTCATTTTATATGGGGATGTTTTTTTTGGCATCATCATTTTTTCCATCTTTTAAGCGCTATTTAAGCGGAAAATTGTTGATAAAATTCTTAAACAAAAAAATCCATCCCCATGTATTAAATTTTATTTAGAACTTATTGAAATAATATATTTTTTTATTAATATTAGTTTTTGTAATAATTTTATTGTTTTTTCAGTGAGCTATATAAAAGAGTAAAAATACTTACAAAACTATTTTAAATGAATTTTATATTCTGTTCTAGATGTGACTGTACTTTTTAATTTAAAAAAGATTGATAAAAAAATAATATATCATATAAACTATTAAAAAACAAAAGTGTGAATTCCAATTCAATTAAATAAATCAATTAATTCGACTAAATACCAATAAGGGACAATAACAAAGTATAACAAACACGAACACTTAATTCATATAAACAAAATAAAGATCAATCAAATAATAACGTCAAATACTAATCTTTAATCTATAAAAATCATATATTGACTTAATAAATTTACATAACAATACCAAGCTAAAAAAGGAAAGTAATTAATACCTCATTATTTCAAAAAAAAACTAAAGTAAACTTACATAATTGGATGGAGCTAATCCAACTGTACCATCTACTTTTAATACTTTCCACCAATTACCATCTGAATTTAATACCTCCATCAATTCATTTTTAACAAAAGAAATTTCTTCAGCAGCAGCGGCATCATAAGGATAATGGGCTCTAACATGGATAACCCTATCCGTATCATTACTCCTCTCTTCATCACTAATAGAAACATTAGTACCCAGATATAATTCCTTTAAGCCCAAATTTTCTAATTGTAAACTGTTATCAAAAATGAGGTCGTCATGTTGACCTGATAAATAAAAAGCTAAAGTACCCGGTTCAGAAGCTATTAATATAATCCAAAATAAATTTAATATAAATTGAATAACAGAACCACAAAATATTAGTGCTATAAAAGACAATGTTTCTTGACTATTTTGAATAGTAGTTCCAAGTAACATATTCATTATACTTAATTGAAATACTAACTGATGTTTATATGACTTGATTTGGTTTGTATTAACTACATAGATCACATGACAAATTAAGGTAATTGAAAATAAAATATACATCCAGATGTATGTATTTAATCGAATACCTGCTGCGCCTATCAACATACATAACCAGCCTATCTATTCGAATAATAAAAAAGGTTAAATATTTCAATTTATAACATTTTAAAAATAAAGGCTTACAATACCAAGTAAAAAAGAAAAGGTCCAAACAATATCGGAAAATGTAGTGGGTAGCCAAGGCATAATAAATGTTTATTATTATTATTTGTTTTAATAAATAAAGATATTAATTATTGAACTTTTTATTAAAAAGTTGAAAGTTGAAGAGATATTATATTATGTTAAATTTAAATTTAAAATTCAAGATAAGAAATATTTATTAGTGAATTTATTAAAATTTAATTCTAAATTTAGTGGCTCACCAACTTTGTTATCAATCAAAAATTGCAAAATTCAGTTATTAAACTTTAACCTTGATAGAATAGATTTTGCAATATGATTAAATTTTTAGATTAAATTAAAGTGTCAAGTTGAGATATTATCAGTTTTTATTTTTTTTTAAAAATTAAAATTCATTTATTCATTCCTTTAACTTATCTTTATTATCACAAAACTTGATTAACAATAATTTAATTATCCCAATATGTCCCACAAAGTACCCCAAATCTTTCAAGATTTAGTAAATAGAGTCATGACTACTTTTTATGAGCCTAAATTTATTATTGTAATGAGTTTACTTAATCGATTAGATTGGTAAAGTTTAATTTTAATTGATTAAATCAATTTTGATTGATTTATATAAAATAATATAGGATAAGTGAAGATGTATTAATACGTAAATTAGTAATGCCAGCAAAAGAAGTCCAAAATATATGTTCTAGATTAAAAGATGATGGTTTTATTCATGTGTAATTTCTATTTTATTGAATAATGGAATTCCATTAAATTTTAAATTTACTAGTATCAAGCGTAAAGAAACGAAAGGATTGGGAAATAAAACAATTGAAAAAACATATTATGCAGTCGATTATCCAAGATTTATTAATGTGACTAAATGGAAAATTGCGGTTATTAATGAAAGTATAAAAAATCGAATGGACCAAGTAAGTTTATTAGTATAATTTTCATTCTTTTTTATTTTTAGTAACCTTGAAGCAATTAGAAACATCATCAACCTGGTTATTATTGTCCAGTATGTAATAAGGTGTATGATATGATTGAATTAGCCTTTAGTAATCGAGAATCGATGGGGGATTTTAGATGTGAGGTAGAAACATGTAATAAAGCTATATTAATTATGGGTACGGTTAAAGAGAGTCAATGGTCCCCTCAAGAAACATTAGTTATGTTTAAAAAACAAACAGAAAAAATATTAGCCTTATTAAAAGAAACAGAAAAAGTGGAAGTGGTTTTGTAAGTTATTTAATGTTGCTTTTAAAAAAATTGAAGATTTTATTGTATTTTTTATGTTTTAGGACAAAGGAAACCCTCACTCAAGCTATGGTTAAAAAAGAACAAGCTCAGAAAAGTAAGTGATTAATCAAGAGTTAATGTGGTTACCTTTTTTTTAATGACTTTTTTTATTAGGAGCTGCTAATGGTGAAATTGCATTTGCTCAAGATACAGGTGGTAATATCACTAAAATAACCGTTGTATTAGCCGAAAATGATAAAGCAAGTAAAGAAGAATTAGAAGCAGAGTTGGAAAAGAAACGGTAAATTTAATTAATTATTTGTAATTTATAATTATAATAATAATAATATTTTATTTTATTTGTAATTTCTATAAAAAAGCCAACAAAATGCGATGCCTATTTGGTTTGTTAAATCAACAATTCGACCTCGAGTCAATCAATTTAATTTAAACGGTATGAAAAGAAATCTTAAACCAGAAATGGGCTCTGGATCCGCTATCGCAGTTAAGAAAATTAATACTCAATTAGAAGATGAAAAAAAACGAATTGAAAAACAACAAAAAGAAGAATTGAAACGATTTAATTGTAAGTATTTTATTAATATGTTATTTATTTTAATGAATTTTTTATTTCTTATTTTTTTAGTTTATAAAGAATATTATCAAAATTTGATTAAATAAGGGAGGAATATGATTTATTTTAAATTCAAATTCGTACTTGAAAACTACCAGCTTTAGTTAAGGCTCTTACACCCTATTATGTTGAAAATTATTATTTCAATTTTTATATAAATAAATATATTCAATCTGACTTACTTTATATGGTTTATAGTTTTCATTAATAACTTTTAAAGAATCAATTTTTAAATTAGAACAAGCTAAATTAGTTATATTAAATTTAATTTCTCCGACCCCACTTAATTCTTTTTGATTTGGACTATTAATTTATTAATAAATTTCATAGTTAATTTGAATTTTATTTTATAATTATTAAATTTACCTTGTATAAGTACCATTTAAAATAGGTACTTTATCTTTTGGATTTAACTTTTCAATTTTCCATATTAAATTCTGAAAGAATAAAAAATAATTAATAAATTAATATTATAAATATTATAAATTTAAGACTTACTTGTTCTTGATAATCTAACATAAAAGTACCAATATTGGGATGAGCAATGATATTATTAATATCTTGATGATTAAATTTAAAACCAAATAAAATATTTTCAATTATTTTATTTTGTGGAAATTTAGGGTGCATTATAATTTCAAATCGACCTAATTAATATTATATATATTATATTCTAATTATTATAAAATACAAAATAAACTTTACCTCCTTCCCCGACTTTATGAATTTTACTAGTTATTGTAATTGGTATGAATTGATATGAATTTAATGTAGTACGATAACTCATTAGTTTAAATTGTCCGTCTGGTGGTATAAAATTTAATATTTTATTTAATTGAAATTTGTCATGACTAAATTAAAATAAATATAAAATAAATATAAAATAAATATAAATATAATATAAATATAAAATAAATATAAAATAAATATATATTAATATATAATTACTTACCGCACACATGGATGAAATGAAAAATCATCAATTACATCTACTCGATTAAATGATATAGTTAAATCAGGCATACCTTAAATTAGATTATTAATTTGTATTCTATTGTATTATAATGTTAATTGATAACTAAATTGATATTTACCACTTAATCTACAATTGGCTAATATACTACCATGAATTTCACTTGAAACAATAGTACCATCACTAATAATTAATTAATAATATGTTATGTATTATTTCGTAAATAGCAATAATAGCTTACTTTGCTAAAATAGCATCAATTTCTTCTACAATATCAAAATAAATCTCATTACTTTTATAAACAATTCCATTTTTACGCCAAGCAATATTTGATAAAGAACCAGTTAATAATTTATCATGTGTGCTATTAAAATATAAATATAAATATAAATAATAAAAGAATATGAATAATAAATATAAAAAGAACTTACTTTGATACGCCCGTAACTTTTGAAATCACTTTATTAATCATTGTTGGTGGTGTTATTATTCCTCTCAAATTATTACTATCTGTTATTAATGGAAATCCATAATCAATCATTTCTTCTAACAACTAAATATATTTTTGTTTTATTAGTTTAATTATTGAATAATCAAATTAAATTAACAATGTTCTTTTGCTTACTTGATAAATAATCACATAGTTTTCTTTTAAATTAAATTCATTAATATCTCCAATATATAATTTTAATACTTCAATAATTTTATACAAGAATTCAATCACCATCAATGGAGGAGCTAATTAAGTTGATTAATTAAAGTAATTTAGTATATTAAAACTAATAATAAAATTATATTCACCTTCTTTTTCATTAACAGCCAAAAATATAAATTCATTAATTAATATTGGTAAAAACAAACACTGGTATTGATTATAAATTGGTTCTAATGGCTTATTTTTTAAATAATTATTATAAAATTGAGTTATCAAATGAGTAGCTATTCCTTTTTTCCAATGCTTTTCAATTAATATAATTCTATTTAATAGAATACAAATTAATATTAATGTTAGTTAAAGTATCCTTATTTGTTAATAACGATAATCCTACTTACCCACTCTCTCTTTTAATAATATACAAACTTTCCATTTTTTTATCGTCTTGTTGCTTCAATTAATGTAAAAAGCTCAATTCATTGAATTATTGAAATTATGATGACATTGAATATTTTGGAAGAAATTTCAATAGATCAATCATTGGTTAAGCTTAAATTTTAATTTTTCGTTCTGATTATAGCAACTCAGTAAAAATGAATTTTTAAAAAATCAGTTATTGAATTTTATATTTAATAATAAATAAGTTATAATTTTAAAAAAAAATCTAAATTAGGAAATAAAAAATATTTTTTTTTTAATAACAAAAGTTTTTGTGTAACATGTTTTAAAATTAGTAAATGTTTGTATGATTTAAAATAAGACCAAAATCTAAGCTTTTACAGCTACTTTAATAAAATTTTAAAAAATTTCAATACATGAAACTTGATACTCAGTGGTTGGAATCAAAAGGTTTTAGTTTGTGTAACTAAGATAAACTTGAACTATGGAAAATAGCATGTAGTATGCTACAGACTATACAAGGAAAATAGAATAGACAATACTATTGTAAAATCTATGTAAAATATTATCAGAAAGATTTAGTGGGTTTATTAAAGGTACAATATTGGGGAATAATTCAGTTAAAAAGTCTCGAATTATTATGAAGAATCTTTTTTATACTTTGCCAAGTATAGGTATCAAAACGAGACAATAGTATTCTTTGCAATATGAAGTTAGAAATTCTCGTAGTAAACCAAAATAAGAGCTTGGGATTGGTTGTCTCCGAACTCAAGAACACAATAACTTAAGTGATTGTTATGTTATAATCAATTATAGAGCTGACAGAGCGATATTTCATAAATATAAGAAGGAAAAACATAGGAGGATGTTTTTTTTGGTTTCATTACTTTTTCCATTTTTTAAACGCTATTTGAGTGGAAAGATTATCAATAAAATTGTTAAACACAGAAATACGTCCCCATATGTTAATTCGTAGTTCCAATAAATCAATACAAGATAAGCTCCACCAGTCCATATAATCATACTATTAAACACTATAACAGGCATATAGTTTTTAAAAAATAGCAAAAATGATATAAAATCGTTTTTGATGCTTCATGTTTAAAAAAGCTATATTAGCAAAGTATATGATTTTGAATCTTTTTTCAATATAACTTTATACTTAATAAATCAAATATGGATATCCACGATCTAAATTGTACTGATATGTACTAGAGATTTAGTTTATTCATTACAATGTTAGCCATCTTAAGCTGAATGGCACTAACTAATATGTTGCATCGACTTTTAAATATTCTTAATTCAAAACTCAATTTTGACAAAATACTTAATAATGGGAGGGTAGAATACTGCTGCTTTGAGGCTGCTATCATCTATATGGTGATGCAATTTTTATATTATTGTGTTAATAGAATAATGACTTAGATAATAATAGTACCTACCATATATAATATTTTCTCAAAAAGTTTATTTTTTCAATTTAATAAAAGTACTTAAATGCTTGTTGCTCTTTATTGATGACTAAAAGGCAACCAATTGATTAGGAGAAACAAAAAAATTATTAAATTTTATCACTACATCATATTCAATAAGTATATTAATCAAATTATTTATAAAAATTAAGAAAGCAAATAAAACGAAGAGGAAGACATGATCTGACCAAAATAAACATCTAGTATCAAAATATAATTTTGTTTCTATGAAAGTAATACCAATGTTGAATAAAATAATAAAATAACTTCTTATATTTTAGACAAGTATAAAGTCCATATACTATTAACCAACTTACTAAATAATACAATCAACCAACAACCTTATTCAAGTAAGCTTCTTTTAATCTTTAGATATTATTTTCTACACTAAACAATCTTTAAACTTAATAATCAGTAATTGGTAAATCCAAATAAACTACCGCCTTAGTGTATTTTTGTTGATTTAATTAAACATAACTAACCACGAATTACGCATACACCAGTATGGATTATATTACCTTTGAATACCAACAATACCAAAACTGTTTGTATGAAGCGTTCAAACACAAACTATCAGAATAAATATAAATTCACAAAACTTCAATCAACTATTTAGCTTTTCAATGTTATTATCAAAAGCTTCAAGTTTTGTTAATTATTTCTTTAAACGGTGCTACTCTTATACTTTTGCTTTTAATCAGGCTAACATATGGGGATGTGTTTTTGTGTTTAAGAATTTACTAACAAATTTTCCGCTTAAATAACGCTTAAAAAGTGGAAAAAATAATGAAGTCAAAAAAAACACTCCCATATGGTAATTTAATTCATATAATAGAAATTATGAGTTAATATTTATTTAATACAGTTCAATAGTGTTTAAAATAAAACCTCATCTCAGTTTTTAAACTAACAAAAATCTAAATGGAAAATCTACAAATTCATTTCGCAAAGAGACCCAAATTATTGACTCAAGGCCATTATATGATCCTTCCTGGAATAGGTCACTATAAGTTCAATAATGGTAAACCTAAAGCTCATCAATAAGCTATTAGAATAGTCCACAGCTAATTATATCAACAAAATTTAAAACGATCCCAGAGATTATAAAGACTATAGTTTTTAAAGTTTTTATTATAATGGGGGGGGGGGGAAATCCGGACCACCTAAGCTTTGTAACTTACAAGGCTCAAATAGTGCTGGCAGGGTGTACTTTAAAATTTAAGAACTGTAAAGTAGCATTTTTATTACTCTATAGATAGGAAACGTAATCAAGCTTAATCATCATTAACGATCCAAATTTAATAGAATTATATCCCAACTTGTGAATTCATTATCAACAATATCTTATAAACAATTCGAAGCTTGAGGTGTTAAATATAACTCGACATCAAACTCAGTTAGTAACTTGACTGTTTTAAGTTTTGTTGAATTGTTAACATCTGTAAGTCCCTTATCCAATTTACCCATAAATGTCAAAATTACAACATTATTCGTAGTTTAAATAACATATAATAATCAGTAAAATTATAGATAGTATATGACAGTTTAAACTGGAATTCAATAGCTATAATTTGTAAAGTATCAAAGGTTAAGTTTTAAATATGAAGTGAAATCTTTAGCTCAGGGATGTTTATCAAAATTAAGAATAATCCAGTGTTAATTCAATTGGCAAAACTTCAACCGAATTACCAATGATATTTACTAGTTTATGAAATCCATTGGTATACTTAAGTTTGTAGCTTTGGCTAGTAATTCTTCAATTAAAAAAAATGTCATAATTCACTTAATTTCAAAGATTTCATGTTCTAGTGTAGAAGAATGCTCAAATTTTTATTGCAAAGTTTAATCTGCAACTTGGTTGAGTGATTCCAATTTTATAAAAAAAAATCGTTATTCCTATTGCATCGTCTTATAAAAAAAAGAACACCCAAAAATGAAACTATTACATCAACCGCGGATATTGACAGCAATTCTTAACAGTATAAAATTGCAACCCAACTTAATAACTTTAAGAAGTGCCCACAACATCAGTTTAATGAAAAAAGAGTTACAAAATTTAACTTCCGATTACCATCATCTCAATAGTTCCATTGTATATAAAGAATATGACTCCATCCTACAGCAAATAGCCAAATTACAATTGAATTATAGCCCATTAAATTTGAGAGATATGAATATATTGAATCTATTCTATAATCGATTATTAGAAGATAAAAGGATTAGCGGTGATAAAAAGAGAATAGAGGAGATTTTAGAGATTATTGACGTGGCTAAGTTGTTACCATTTAATTTTGTCTTGTTGATAGATAATATGCTGAATTCAGGTTTTGATTATGTGGATATTGCGAAGACGATGGAGAAAGGTAAGCATATTGTTTTCTATAATAAATTACTCGATAAAGTGGTGAGGAAGTGGATAATGGAAATCAAGGTCAACAAGGAATGGAAACGAGATGAAATGGAGATGAAATCAGTGTTGGACTTGATGAAGCAACATAAGAAATTTGATGAAAAGGATTTACAATTGATTGAATACAGTATCAGAAAAAATAAAGAGTTAAGTAAGGAACTGGAGTTAGAATATCGCTATTTTTTGTTTTTACAAAAAGCCAAAGAATTTAAATTAAATTGGGAAGAAGTTTATTGTTTTAGAGATTATCCAAAATATATTAATAAAGTTTACTATAATATATTAGAGTATTACTTATATAATAATGATATACAAGTGGATATTCAATTGGTATTTCAACTAATTAATAGTACGATAAAGATCCAGGAGGTCAAACCCAGTGAATTAAATCCAGCTAAATATCAGGTCAATTATGAGAGAATCGAAGCATTTGAGAATGTTATATTAAACCCCAATCACTTGAATTTGATATTTTTACATTGTATTAAATGGAATTATTTTGAAGAGTTAATTGAGTTATGGGAACAATATCCAGGGTTAATTAATGAACAAATTGTCACCAATTGTTGTATAGCATTGATTAGGAATAAACAACTAGATAAAGTAGAATATTTATTGAAATTAGCTAAAATTAGAGGATTAAACGATGGGAAAATTCAAATCAATTTGTTATTGGAGCTGTATAATCACCAGGAATACCAAATGCTTTTAGAGTCCTTTAATACGAATTTGGAGTTATTGACGGAGGATAAGAATATTAATATAGAGAAAAGCAATGAGATAGAACATAAATTATACAATGACTTCAATTTAGTTGAATTAATCCAACAAATTAAAGACAATGAAATTATAGAAATAATAGAAGAAATGGGAATTAAAAATAAGAATTATAAATTAACAGAAAGTTTAATTATGAATCAAAAGTATACTTTTAAAAGGAAACAAGAGTTATTAAAAAAATATTTATTTTATTTACCGAAATTTAAAATCACTAAAGAAAAATTGATTATGAATTTGATTGATAGTTGTATAGAGAAGAAGATTGGGAAGGAGGAATTTGATATTACAGTTAGAAGTTTAAATTTACAAATGAATAATAAAATGTGGTTGTATTTTAAGTTAGCTAATGAAGAGACTGTTAACATCAATGAGGTTACAGCTGAGGATTTAGAATCCTTATTTAAATTTGATAGGTTAGAGGTGATTTATCAACTAATTGGTAATAAACAGTTTTTAGCTGAATTGATTCAGGATGTTAATAAACATTCTATGGAGTATAATAATAGTGTAGTAAATAATAATAATAATAATAATAATATAGAGGCTAGTAAAAGTATAAAGTATAGTAATCAACAATTAAAAATTATATACTATACATTTATAAAGTTTAATGATAAGAAAAGAATGATATACTTAATTAATCAATTGCCATTGAACATGAGTTATTTTTATTTGATTCAATGTTTCGAAATATTATTGCCCGATGTTAATGTAGATAAATATCTATTTCAATTTAATTTATTAAATTTAATAGATCTTTTATGGGAGTCATTAGAGAGTAATAATAGTAAAATATAAACTAAGACAACATAAAGTATTAATAAATAAATAAATAAATAAAATATAGAATGAAATAATAAGTTAATTAAATAATTACATTTATTAGTATTAATTAAAAGGGAGGAGGGGGTAATTCATAGTTAGGTAAACTATTTAAGATAGTATCTTTTGAGGACAAAGGTAACAAACAGATGGGATGATTTAAAAATAAATTTTTTTGATTATTTTTAAAATTAATTTTGATTTTTAAATAATGGTTAATTGTAAATAAATTGTTATTACAGTTATAATAATAATCTTGTTTTGGATTTTTGTTGATATTTAAATCAATTTTGAATTCATTAACACTACTTACAGAGTTAGTATTGCTATTGATTAATACAGTAGAGGAGTCGAGGATATAATTTTTAGTTTTAGTACAGTTGGAATATTCACTTTTATAAATAATTTCTCGCTTAATTAAACAAATAATACTATCAATAGTATCGTTTTGATTTAATAAATTGAAGTTAAAAAATACAGTCACGGGATCTTGGTTGCCAAAACAAGAAGATAAACAATAAATATTATAAGTCAAATCATTGCTCTTGTTAGTAAATTGAATCATATTATTCATGATTGGACAGGTAGGTAAAGGTAAACGATGAATGTTAATAGATCTAGTGGCATTCGATTTTAAATAGAACTTAATAGGTAAGAGTTGATTCAATTTAAAATTCATAGGGAGATAATGGAAAAGTAATTGAATATCATAGGTCAATTTACCATTTTTAATTGTAATACTATTGTTTAAGTTACCCTCAATTAAAAAATTAAAAGTAAAATAATGAATTCCTCGGTTTAATATTACTTCATCTTCTGTATTATTATTGTTTCTATTATCTTGTAGTAAATCCAAAGATTGATTTAATATAGTTTGTTTTGCTTGATAGCTTTTTTGATTATTAGTAAAATTAACTTGATTATTTCCAACTAAGTTTAACTTCATTTGATGAACAACAATGCTTCCTTTGTCATTATCTTCGATTATTGGAGTTGTATTAAGGTTGTTTTCAATTCTCACTCTTCCTTTAATTATATTACCATGACTTTCATTAGTATCGCCGTGTAAATTGATAACATCTTCTAATAATTCAATTGATGCTTTAACTTGATTATTTAAAAAAAACATAATGACTAATTATAAAAATAATAAAGAAAGGGAATAAAGAGAACAAAGAGAAACAAATAAGAGATATAAGTTATATATAAAAAATAATTCAAATTTTTTTTGTAAATTTAAATTGATTTTTAAGTTTATTTATATACTTTTTTTAGATAGCGTATAAAAATCATTACCATAATTAATTTACTACTCATTAACTTTAATATTTATGGAGTAATTATTTTTTCAACCCCAGAACATTTAATTTAATTTCATTAAGTATTTATAAATGCTAAAAAAAGATTGGTCCAATTTTGAAAAATGATGGCAACTTACCCTTAACTCAACAAAGATTATTATAACGATTGGCCACAAAGGTATCATGGTGATATAGCTATTTTAAGTTAGTGGGAATTAGATAAGCATTTGTTACAAGTATTTTTTTGTATTAATTTATACAATCCATTCATAAAACTAAAATTACAATGTCATTGAGGTCCATGGGTTAGAAATCAACTTAATTGGTTGGTTTAAACAAGAGTGTTATCAAAAGTGATCTAAGACTGAAATCATAGCGTTTATTTCAATGGAGATTTTTATATATATTTTTGTTATATTAATAATAATACATTTAGTCTTTAAGATAATCCTATCAAAATAAATATATCAAAATTATAATTTATTATTTAGTTGTAGTAATTATGGTTGATCGGTGAGTCATAATTTTAATTCAAAGGAGATGTGAAATAACTTTTTAATATTTATTTTTAGTTTCAATAAAAGATAAATAATAATGAAATATCGAAATTCACACTTTCTTATATAATACCACAGAATAAGTGAAACGTTATTTTAATTATTTAAGCAAAACATTATAATTCCTCAATTTTAAAACAATAGAAAATTTTTTGATAGAACCTTGTTTTAATTATATCTCATGAACTCATCCCTCCTTTCTTAGTTTAAATCTAAATATGAAATAATCAAGAATATTTAATAAAACTTTTTGTTTTAAAAATATCCGATCATTTTCTCGTTATCTACTTCTTTAATATAAGAGTTCTTCTCTAAAACCAAGCTTACACAATATTCGATTCTCATTTTTTATCACCAAAAGTACCCTTAATATTGAATCAAAGAATAAAAACGTTAAGGGATCCTTACTTACCCCCACTTAATTTGATATATGCCATTTTTGGGTTGTTGGGTAGAATTTTTTGAAGATTAATAAATTACTTGAAGATGCATTTAAATAAGATGATCTTGATTTTGACTGTAAAGCTTGATATTTGAGTGGTTGTTAATGCTTATGCTAAGATAAAAGGATTGTGGAGCTATTTACAACAATGTGAAGTATAAGTCATAAGATCAAAATTAGAGGAGGAATTGGTAGTATATTTATTAAATTGTTACTTTTTTATTTCAATAGTTTTTACTTAATGCTATTATAGTTTTGAGATTTTATTCAAATAATAAAATAATTAGAATAAATAATTTCAAATAGAATAAAACTCTGGATCTTTTTTAAAATGGAATTTTTAGAAAATGGCGTTATCTAATTTATAAAACCTAGTTATCTTGGCATTATCAAATAAACAGTAAACCACACTTACCAGCTTTTGATTTAAAAATCAAACTTTCAGGTTATTACTTTTAATTCACTTAGATTACTTAGTTGTCATTATTGGGGATGCTACTTTTTTCTATAATATGATAGATATTATATTATTGATATATTAAATCATTAGTATATTAGATTATTAATATATTAAATTATGACTATCTGGAATTATCAATATACTAATTATAGTCATAATGTTTTATATATATATTTTTATTGATGTAAAATATAATATTGGGGTTTCGAGCTTATAAGATTCTTATTGAAAATTTTGATCTATTCTGTATAAGTGATAAGGATTTAAAATTACAAGATAATAATCATGAGCAATCCGAATAACATTATAATCTAATTTTAGTAATAAAGTCTAAGCATTAATAGGCATTAGCTCAGGATTTATTTATAATGTGTATAATCAAGTTTTATTTTTATTTAATTGTAGGAAGTAATTTTTATTAAATAAATTTAGAATTTAAAATGTTTTTGAATAATGTTATCATTTTTATTTCATGAAATTTCAAGCAAACTAATTGACTGTTATCACTCATACTATCATTATCAATAGTAGATAGATGAATACCCTCAAATATCAATATAACTAATAAGCACTACTTATTAAAGAATAAAAGAATTAAATTCAAAAGTAAAGACAAAATAAAACTAAAATGAGTTTTGGGGAGACTTTTATTTACTAATAATAATAATGGCGTTAGTTATGATAATAGATAAATATCCCCAAAAACATTTTGAAATTATTATTTATTCATATTAGTTTTGTAATTGATGACAATATAATTATTTTATAAAAAAAACTAATTTAAGATACTCAAAACCCCATAATGTTTTATTTATTAAGGGTACTCTTGTCTACTATCTAACAATAGTAACGTTATCAACAATAACGCTATTAAGAATTATAACAGATAAAAGTTGTTCTTATTAATAAGAATAAATATTTGTTTCAAAAGGTAAATCAACATTTCAAATAATATTTAAAATCCTTATTATTTTATAAATATGGGGGTACTTTTTTCGGCTTCACTTTTTTCATCTTTTGAGCACTATTTGAGTGGAAAAATCGGTAGTAAAATTCTTAAACATAAAAATAGATATTCATATATAATCTTATTTTCAATGTATTAGTACTATTCATATAATTCCAATATAAAATTTAACTTATAGGATACTTAATATTTTTAAAAATTTTGCCTTTTTTTTCTTCTAAAAACGTTAAATATTTACTAAATAAATACTTTATCTCATTAATTAAAGTAAGAAAAGTTAATCAAATTACTTTAATAAAAACATAATATGAAATAATTAATAAAGGTTCGCTTCAAGGTTATGTTCGTCAATAAAACTTTAATTATACAACTTAAAAAGAAGCCAAAGCATCTAAAAACTGGTTTAATTTACGTACATCGTAACCGAAATCCTATTCAATGAATTTTAAGTAAATACCATAATATAACTAATAAACTTCTATTACCTCCCCAAGTTGTATAAAAGCGACTAAATTTTTCTTAATATCTGGTAATGTATTTTCCATTGAAGCAATACCCAACCCACGAGAGATTTCATCCAATAATTTATTTGTTAATAAAGTCCATAAAATTTCGACCTATATTTGCAAAAATAAGATATGTGATATTAAAGAGAAAGAGAAAGAGAAAGAGAAAGAAAAATCAATCAAAAAACTCCAACTTACATCTGTAGGATATCTAAATCTCGTTGTAGTATTAATAATAGTTCTTTCAATTTGAAAGAAACCTAGGATATCTGCTAAATGAATTTGAAATAAATCTAAACTTTTCTTGCCCAAAATTAAATTCGTTTCACTTAAATTAATGGCCATTTGCTATTGATGGATAATAGTTAAAAATAATTTTAAAAAAAACTGTATTATTTGACTTACTCTTCGTTCCTCTTCAAAAGATTTTTGGAATTCTTCAAAAGAACCTAATTTGTGATGGATATGTAAACATTGGTAAAACGGCTGGAAATCTAATTCCATGATATCTTCTTCTTCATCTTAAAAAACATATTAAAATTCTAAACTTATAGTTGAGCTCTAAAACTACATACCAATTTCTAACTCATCTTTAACAAGATGAATAGCCGCTGGATAATTTGAATTTTCTTTTTTTTGTCTTACAACCCAACTCTGTTGTTTATCTAACATCTTTTGTATCTTTGATAAGCCATAATTTCGACTCTGTTCTTTTAATCTATTAATTAATTTATTAATTAAATGTTAATTAAATATAATTCATTCAGATTACTGTAACAACCAATCTCTCTTTTCTAAAATAACCGCTTGTTTCACTAAATCCCTCATACTTGGTATACACTCCTCTAGTTATTATTTAATGTTGCTTTATTTTATTATATATTAAATTATTACCCATATATTTAGCAAACAAATATTGATTGATATGAGGTAAATGTTCGTTTTGCAACTCATCTAAAGTCTAAAAATATTAAAATCAAAACAGAAAATTAAAAAGCTTACTTTCAAAGCCGAAAAATAATTCCTTTGATTCAATAGAGTATTAACTCTATTAGCTAACTTTAAAATATGCAAACAAGTCTGTAAAGTTTCAATACAAGTTTCAATATTTTGTTGGATACGGCGATGTTGGATTAACTCACTTTTCTTTTAAATCTTGAATTAATTTATTTTGAATTTTGAATTTTGAATTTTTTATAGTTACCGTAGCCAATAATTTATTCCCAGATTGTTGTAAACTTTCGTTAACTTCTAATATATTTTCTTTTAAAGTACTAGTCCCCTTTTTTACTTCAAGTAATTGATCTACGGATTGAATAAACTCCTAAACAATAAAAAATCAATTTAACTCATAATATCTATCCATTTATGTTTCATTTTTCTAATAATCTTTAATTTGTTTTTCTCTCTCTTACTTACTTGATAATGTGAATAGCATAGCTTTTCAATCTCTAATTCTTTTTTATTTAATAAATCATTTAATTTTTCTAATATCTCATTCTGTGTTTGATTCCTTAAACTGGATTGTAAAATAGGGATAATTGGTTGACTTTGTCCCTCCAATTCGTTACTTCCATCGATGATGATCAGTTGGTTCAGTTTACTGCTCAAATCCATGGCGCGATGATAGTAAAAATTAAAATTAAAGAAATAAAGATAAAATGTTTTTAACTAAAGTGCCACCTTATGTTATTAAAATGACTATCATTGGGTAAAAAAAAGATGGAATTTGTTGAAAATTTGTTAATATTTTATTATAATTTCTATTTTTTGTGTTGAAAATTTTAAAATGAACTTTGTTTTAAAAATCACCTTTTTTACACCTACTGCAACTCATTTGCAATCTACTCAACTGTTCAATTAAAAAAATAATTAACAAAACTCCTAACAAAGGTTGGGCTTTAAAAAAGCCAAATAAGCAAATATTTAGTTCTAAGGATTATCGCAAAATAGGTCAAAATAGAGCTGTGGCAGTTATAACCTAGTTGGACTATTTTTTAGGATTTTAGGATTTGAGTTTTTTGACTTGAGAAATGAATAATTGTGAATAAAAAATATATAATATTTTATTTTAATAAATAAAAATCAATAAATCAAAGCTACACGAATTGAAATAGTATCTATTTATTTACTAAATAACATTTAATAGTAAAACATTAGATATATTATAACCATATAAAGTAGTTTATATAATATAATAAAATGAATTTAAAAAGGTTGCTTAATTTGAAAGCGTTTTGTAGAAAAAAGTTAATTACTTATATTCATTTAAATAAAACCTAACTATAAGTTCAACTATTTGAATAGCTTGTAATCTTCATAAAATTGTTTGAATATTTTATATAAGTGTCTACTAGTTAAAAACTTGTAAACAATAAATAAGCTTTATTCTAGTTTTATTTTCCGGGTCAAAGTTGAGTTATACTTTTAAAGCGAGACAAATGAAATTAATGCTTTTCTTGTATTTTTAATAGAATTTTATATTAAACCTTTGTGAATACGCTTTTTTAAAATACTAAATAATTGCAGATTATAACTTTATAATATAAATAATTAGCACTGACTAAAAAATTACAAATTTTAATCAAACTATTTTTTATCGAAAAATGATTACATAAATTAATTACAAACAATAAAAGGTTCATGAACCAAAAATAGTAAATTTAAGCTAAAGAAGTTTCTAGAATAAATCATTTGAATTTATGGTTCGCTTAAGGGAGAAGGACATCACTTAAAAAGAAATAATACTTTGTAAGTTAACTCTATTTATAATAATGGCAATATAACAGAAAGAATGATCGAATAAGGCTAGTTGGAATTCTAAAGCTTCGTATCTATTAAAACATTCTAAATAAACTTAGATTTTATCTAACAGGTTAGAACAAAAAGAAAAAAAAGGAGAATTTACAAATAGTTAAAACTGTAGAATAAAAAGAAAAACGGTTTAAGGTGGTAGCATAACCTTAATCAGTTATGGGTTAGCTTTTATTTGTTAATCAATTAGGTAAATATAATTAAGTTTATGCTTTCTAAAATCGTTGTCTTGAAAATAATCATCCGAATAAAACTTGTTATTGGTTTCTTCAACTTCTAGAATAAATAGAAATTAGCATAAGCAGCTTTTTTAAAACACTGCTAAAACCAGATGATCTTTAAAAGTTTCAAAATGGCAAGTTTATAATTTACAAAAATAAAAGAGGATCTGACTACTAAAAAATAGTATAAATACTCAAAATATCTACTATTCACTCTTATCATATCATTATTTAAATTTTCATTTTCTACATTTAATACTTAATTCAAAAATTATGAAATCCATCTCATTACTCGCTGTAACTTCCCTTTTTTTGAACTCTATTTCATCTCATGTGACTGCTAATCCCGCTGTTGGATTAGCTGGTAGCTATTTTGTTACTTTTATTCGTGTACCTCATGGTTGTGGTACATCTGGTACTACCAAAGTAACGGTAAATCTCACTGATGATTTAACTACTGGAGCCACTGCTCAAAGCGTTTCTGGATGGAAAGTAAGTTATGGTTACCCTAATGATAAACAAGGTAGTACCAACAGCACTGAAGGAGAATCAGGTGGAGCATCCAAAGTCCCTAATTCAGTTACTTGGGAAGCTCAAAATAATGCTGAATTACCCCATGATCAATTTATGGATTTTGGACTTTCTCTTAAATTACCTCTTACTGCTACTTACAATAATACCATCTATTTCCCTACCATGCAATATTGTAAAAACGGTACTGGTGACTGGTCTTCATGGCCTGGAAACCCAGGTCAAAATCCTGAAAAAACTCCAGCTCCTAAACTCGTATTGACCAATAGTACCGATAGTACTGCTTCTAAAACAGGTCCTAAATCAAATGCCATAAGTCTAAGCCCAGTATATTATTCATTCGCTTCCATGGGCTTGGTTGCATTTACTTTCTTGTTGTAGAGTGATCATCTGCTATTCTTTATTCTTCATTATTCTTAATAAATATATTATACATTTTAAATTATATTAAATACTAACTTAATGAATAAGAACTGTTGATATAAAATAGAATAGGAAATCATATTAATAAAATAATGAAATTGTACTAAATATTGGAATCCCAGTTAAATAAATAGCAAATCAATATAGTTTTATAAATCAATACCAGATTAGAATTTCACAATACTAATTGTATTATTATAAGACATCATGTTTAGTCAGTAGCTTTAATTTATGAAAGATTTAAATCAACTTTTTAGCATAAAAAATTACTTAAAAGTTTTAGTAAAGAGATTAATAAAAAATTTAATACATCTATATACATTTAAATATGAAACATGTTACATATGGGAGTGTTTTTTTTGACTTCATTATTTTTTCCACTTTTTAAGCGCTATTTGAGTGGAGAATTTGTTGAAAAATTCTTAAACACAAAAATACATCCCCATATGATCATATAGCTTTGTATTTTAATATAAGTTTTTATTACGGGCACAGCTATTCAAAAAAACGTCATAAAACCTTCTTCTACCCCATAGCCTACTTATAGTAATTTATTAAAATTAATGTTGATAAAATCTCAGTAAAGTTACAGAGAATCAACTTATTCTATGTACTAATGGATTTTTAATAATACTTTCATCCTTCAGATGTTAAAGTTAAATTTTTGAATGCCTAGTGCTTTTCTGCCTAGGCCTTATTACTAAATTAATAACGCTGGTCTAGAGAGTTGATAAAGTTGCTTATTTTTATCTCCCCCAAGCTCAAACTTATAATTAACTAATTTCAACCTCCTATGTTCTATATTTTCTCTCTTTAGACATTATTTAGCATGTTTTTTGGGCTTCCTGTATATTCTATCTGTATGGGTATCTTATTCATATACTTTAGATAATCATCGTAATGAGCATAGTATAATATATAAATAGAGATCCTTTTTTGTACATGATCATGATATTTTATGTTTCAATTAACTATTCTAGTTATTTGGGTCATTAATAGGCAATATTATAAAATTATCTTTGATTTCTTGATTGGGTTTCTTTCCAGTTCATTGTTCTCTTTACGAATGAAAAGTTTTCTTGTCTAAATAGTACCTTACATTTTTTAGGCTTAACTACTCGAAATCTGAAAAAGAAATTTTCACTAATGTAGTTTTTAGTACTTTGGTACTATATTTGAAAATGCTGTTTGTTCTTGACCTTTTATTATGGATTGTTATTTGAAAGATACTACTTTAACTACTCATTAAAAACTAAAAACATCCCCATATGTTTTTTTTATTTCATTACTTTTTCCATTTTTCAAATGTTATTTGAGTAGAATAGTTGGGGTTGTCCGAATTGGTTTTAGAATCTACTTAAAAGTTAATCCAAATTTAAAATTTTTAAAGTTGTGTCTAATGTGATGATTAAATCTAAAAAGCCTAAAATTAAATCTCTTTATTTAAAACTTATTTTAATTGTTTCCTTTTCTTAAATAGCTAATTTTCCTAACTGTGAAATATCGCTTTGTCAGTCCCATGGTTAATTATAGCATAACAATCGCCTAAGCTGTTGTGTTCTCGAGTTCAGAGAAAATCAGTTCCACATTCTTGTTTCGATTTGCTATGAGAATTTCTAGCTCCATCCCAAAGAACATTATCTTCTCATTTTGATATTTATACTTTTCAGAGTATAAAAGAGTTTACAGAGTATAGTAGTTCCAGGCTTTTTAACTGAATTATTCTTTAATATCTCGAACATTTAATAAAGCCACTAAGTTTTCTTAATAGTATTTTACATAGATTTTACATTAGTATTGTCTATTCTATTTGTCTTATATAGTTTGTAACCTATTACATGCTATTCCTCATAACCCAAGTTTATCTTAGTCACATAAACTAAGACCTTTTGACTTATAGTGTAGTCAACCCACCAATAACTGTTCTTGACTCCAAACCCTGAGTACCAGATTTCACACTAACTATACGTTTTATGTTATCTCTGTTAGATATTTAGTAAATATATAATATATAACTATATAATTATATAAACAAAGCTATTTGACATTATTTTTTGTTGAAATAAGAATAAAATAGAAACTTTCATAACTAAACTTCGAAATGGAATTTTTGAAAATTTCAATACGATAGGAGCTAAGTCAATAAATAGTCAAAGAATAAGTAGTTGTAATAATATGTAAAAACTATTATTGTGTTACTTGTGCTATATAGAGATGGTTAATTATAGTTTTGAGGCTAACCGCTCCTTCCCATGCAGCTATTTATTAACCTAGCAATATATTAATAATGTAATTATAGCATCGGAATAGTTTATTTATTTGATAACAAATCTCCAATGTTGGTTATAAAGTGGTCAATAATAAATATTTCTCGATAAAATTTTATAAGAATATTTATTTAAGATCTAGTAGAAATTCAGCTAACTTACAGTATAAACTATAATACAATGATTTAGAACTGTGTCCGGGTACTTTTGTTTTAATAAAAAATTGGATAAAATAACGAAACTAATTCAGACAACCCCAATCGTTGGTAAATTCTTAAACAAAAAGATACATCCCATATATTCTCAACTTTTAATAAAAATCAATATTAGTTAATTGTCCATTTTATAAATTAACAAATATTATTTGTAGTTCAATAGGTTTTAGCATTTGAGTTAGTCATTTCAACCTAATTCTCAACCTTATTAAATAACCCCCAATTACGCATTTTAATAGGTATATAAAGTCAAACTTTGAAATTTGTCTACTAAAACTATATGGGGATGTATTTTTTTGTTTAAGAATTTTACTAACAATCTTGCCACTCAAATAACGCTTAAAACATGGAAAAAGTAATGAAATCAAAAAAACATCCCCATGTGTAAAAAAGCTTCTAGATTTCGGTTAAATATTAACTGGTTCTTTTTGATTTAATAGCGTTTTCGACTACTTGCTAATTTATTATGGTTAGTAACTCAATATGTCCATCAACTAAGAGGAAACAATGACTAGTGAGCATCTAATTATTCAAAATAAATTTATCAAAAAACTTTTAAAAGGATAGAGTTCTATGGTTCCAATTAAATTTTAGAAATCAAAGGTTTAGTTTATTAAATTCAAATTGTTAATTGATCAACTGCGTTGTTAATGATTTACCTTGTGGTATTCGAGGATTGAATGGCATTACAATAGTTAAGATCTAGGCCGAAATATCGCAAGACTAAATAGATATCAACAGTTTAAATTAAACTTTGAGCTAATCCTTAGGGAAAAAAAGGAATGACATTATAATCAAGGATAGTATTCTGAGATTCACCGACTTTTCTACCTTTTTCAAGGGGTAGACATAGTTAACTTGGGAGTTAATTATGCAATGTTTGTCGGTTGTAGTTGTCTAACTGGGGCTTGTATCAAATAGCTATGCAAAATCCTTTAAAAAAGTATTCTTTTATGACCTAAAAAAATCTAATTTCATCATTTAGTCCTTTAATAATCTATACAAGTGTTATATGTTACTTGATCAATTGCATTATTGTAGTATTTGTTAAACTGAAATTGGGCCTGAATTTTTATGTATACAATCTTCATAGTTTTATTTCGATTGTATAATTACTGTTAATTTGGTAGAGCTATGTTGATTGATAAGATCGTTGATAATAGTATATGAGAATGTTTTTTTGACTTCATTACTTTTTCTATATTTTAAGCGTTATTTGAGTGGCAAGATTGTTAGTAAAGTTCTTAAACACAAAAACACAACCCCATATTGATATATAGTCATAAATTATTATTAAATGTATTAGCTATAATTTAAAGGGAAACATGGCTTGAATAATATCATAATTCGAAAATGACTTAGCTAGTAGCTATAGAAACCAAATAACTAAGGTTATAGAAATCAATGTTAGTCTTAAATGCTTTATTAATGGTTTATATAATGTATTAGTTTTGTAGAAATTAAAATAAAATTCATTTGATCCTGACCTTTTTCAAGTTTTATCAATTATAATTAATTATTCAATAGTTCTAGTATGACTATTAAGCTGATTTCGTCTTTTAGCTTTTTATATTGATTAAAGTTATTAATACAAGTTATTTAGAGAATTATATTGTTTAACAGTAGAAAATGCTGTGGGTAGACATGTCTAAAATCTATAGCCACTTTATTTAATGAACTGCTTTGAGAGCAGCTTTTTAGTAGTGATTACAATATATTAAAGATATAAATTAAAGATAGTTTTACTCCTTTTAAAATTAAGCATAGTTAGAAGGGTACTAGATCACCTTAAATATGTAAATGATTAAGGGATAATAAACCATTGGTGATAAGATAGGCTTTACATCAAAAGTTAGTTTTTTGCAATAATATCCAACTGTTCTCTTAATAAGCTGGGCTTTGACTGCTGTTCTACAAATATCAAATAATATATTTAATGGAAACCAATATTTCAAATATTTTGCTATTTATTTTGTAATTTCTCATAATTGACTTATTTTTTATTCAGTTATTTTTACTAATAAAGTTTCAAAAGTTTATATTGCTCAAAATATGAAAATTAATGAAAAAACCTAAAATTTCAATTATCTATTTTTGAATGAAAGACAACCACATCAGTTCTTCTTTCGTAAAAAAATGCTATTAAAATCCAATTTCATTCGAGGGTAATTCATTTTAACAACAACCACACTTAACAACAATTGATAAAACCTATTTATTTAGGAAAAAGTTATTAATTCAAATCAATTTAATTCATACTAGACTGGCAAAAAGTAATCCCAATTATTGAATCGTTTCAAAATTAAATCATTAACACTCCATAGCGAAGTCCAATTCGATACGACTTCGAAATTATCAAAAAGAATGTATTGAGAGTACCATAAATGGATTAAATTCAGGAATAACACGACAAGCTATCTCTTTACCAGTTGGTAAATAATCATTTTTATTCAATACTATCAAAACAAAAACTCAATAACAATAATTTTATTAAATTTTAATCTAGGTAGCGGAAAAACAGTAATGTCAAGTATTCTGAAAACTAAGAGTTTGGATTTAATAATGGATAAAAAATAGGTAGTAATGGCGCACTTGATACCACAGATACCAACATTTATAAAAGGTGGAGATAAAGTATTAGTATTAGCACATCGACAAGAGTTATTATTTCAAGCTTTTAGAACTATTAAAAATTTTAACCCAAAATTAGTAAGTCAGTTCCGTTTTATTTACTATTCGTATTATCGTTTTTATATTTATATATAAAAATGAAAATAAAAATAAGTATTTAAATTGAAGATTATATTAAATAGATTCAAAAACATTAGAGAATTGATATCGAGCGTGGACGTCATCAATGTGATATTGATAATACGGATGTGATTTTAGTATCAGTACAATCTTTAGGTTATAATAATGGTAAAAGGTTAGCTAGATTTCATAAAGAGAAGTTTAAATGTGTGATTATTGATGAGGTAAGTGATAAAACTTATAAGGAATTTAATGAAATAGAAATAATGTTATCATTTTGTTTAATCTTTTATAATTCTTTTTAATTCTATAGGCCCATCACTCATCGGCTATCACTTATCTTAGAATATTAAATCATTTCGGTTTGATTAAAAATGAAGAAGAAAATAATTTAGATAGTAATAAAATTAATAATAAAATATTATTATGGGGCTGTTCTGCTACTCTAAGAAGACATGATGGTGTTGGACTATCTAAAATATTTGATAAAATTATTTATCATAAAGATTTTTTTGAAATGGTAAAAGAAGGATGGTAGATATTCTATATGAATTAATAGGATTTTATTTTTTATTTTTCACGATTTAACTTTAGGTTATGTGATATCAAAGCTACAACAATCAAAACAGAGATTGATCTTTCTAATGTGGGTTATGTATTGGGTGATTATAATCAAACTCAATTAGCAACTGCTATTGATACAGAAGAAAGAAACAATTTAATTATTCATGGATATAGAAGATTAGCAAGTAAGTTTATTAATTACCTCTATACATCGATAGTTATATTAATAATTATTAATACTTTTTTTTATAATTTTGTTATTCGTCCATAGAAACCAGAAAATCAACAATAATATTTGCGTTAAATATCCAACATGCTACAAATCTCGAAAAAAAATTTAAATTTTGGAAAATTGAATGTGAAGTTATTAGTAGTCAAACAAGACTTGAACTAAGACAAGAATATATTGAAAATTTTAGAATTGGGAAATTAAAAGTTTTAATTAATTGTAGTAAGTTTTATTTTATTTCTATTATTTATCTTAATTATTTAATTAATTTATTTTTATTCTTTAAAATATTAATAGCTATTTTAACTGAAGGTTTGGGTAAATTAGAATTTAATATTTATATTTATATTTGTTAAAAATAATACAGATATCCCAAATATTGATTGTATTATCATGGCCCGTCCAACAAAAAGTAAGCCATTATATCAACAAATGTTAGGACGAGGGATGCGAAAGCATACAGGAAAAAAAGAATGTTTAATATTAGATTTTGTTGATGTACAAAAAGATAAAACATTATGTAGTATACCTACTCTTTTAGGTATGGATTATAATTTAATATTAAAAGAACAAAAAATAAGTCAATTGATCGAGAAAAAAGAGAAGATGAAAGAAAAAGAAAAAGAAGAGAAAGAGAAAAAAGAAGAGGAAAAAAAAAAAGTGGTATTACCAAATTTTATTAAAAATATTCAATTAATTCATTATGATAATTTGAATCATATTAATTTTATACAAAATCAAACTAAAAAAAAAGAAGATAATATGGGTGATTTTGATTGGGTTATGTTAGATGAAAATTGTTTTGTTTTAAATTTATTAAATGGTCAAATTCGAATTGAAAAAGAAGATAGTAAGTTGAATTATATTAACAAAACATAATAGTTAATAAAAACATACTTAACATTAGCTCATTACATCGTCAAATATCGCAAAAAAATCCTATATAATAAAGCATTTATTTTCTATACACCTCGAGTGCTCCCGATCAAATCCGATAGTTTAGAATCTATTATATTATCATGTGAAACTTATATTCGTAATCGACACTCCAATTCAATACCATTTATACTAAAAAAAGCGAATTGGAAACAACAACCTATTTCGAAACTACAGGAAAAATTAATTAATAAATTGATTTTGAGATTAGATGAAGTGAAAAGAAAAGGAGTTGATTTGGAAGGTGTAAAAAAGTTGACAAAAGGTAAAGCGAGTAATTTGATTTTGTTTATTAAAGAGGGAGGTCTGAATAGAATTTTTAATGGACAGAAGGAAAAGGAGGTGATATTAGATAAAGAAGATTTGTTTTATGAAGGGTTGTTCATTTGATAAATGCTTTTTTTGTTAATTAAATAAAACAAATGTAATTAAAAATATTAAAAATTAGTTTTTTACAAATTCTTCGATTTTAATTGGTTTAAATTTTTTTTGAATTTTGACATTTAAATTCAATTTTTGACTAAAGTGAAAGTTTTGATTCTTTTTTTTTAAGACTAACATTTTTATAGATAAAAAATAAAAGAGGAATCAATATCCATCATATAGAGCAATAGTAAAAAATAATGGATTGTTTAACAGGTAGTGAAATTAAAGAAGCTTTAAAGCAACCGCAATTAATAGAATCTACAATTCGGCAATTATATGAACAAATTCAACCTAAAGAAAATCAATTACATTTATCTACTCTATTGATCTATTTAAAACATTCTCCCAATATTGAAGAGATATTAAATTATTGGGAAACATTAGAATCATCTAATTCCACTCATTTCCAAGTAAATATCCATCTACTTCAACTAATAATATGGAGTTTAGAATTATTATCTTATGATGAAGAGGTATTACAATTTAAAGGTCATAATGAAAGAAATTCATTGATTAAAAAATTGATATTAAAATTTAATGATAAAATTATGAGTTATTTAAAAGTTAATGTAGCTAAATTACATCAGCTTTGTTTTAAATTATTGAAAACAATTGTCTTTTATTTTAATGGTAATTTCAATGAAGTGTTTATTGTGTTTCAAATGAAACCACAAGTAAGTTAAATAAGAGAAAAGGCTTTAATTGATTTTATAATTGATATTTTATTTTCAGATTATTGGTCGCGTTTTAAATAATATTAAAGTTAATGAAGAATTTTTGGATGGTAAAAGTGTACAAGAATATCAAGAGCAAGAAAGGAAGAGTAAGTTTAATAATTCAACTAATAATAAGATAATACTTAATATAATAATAATTTATATAGAAACTCGATGGGAATTTTTGAGGTATTGTGAAACTTGTTTTGAAGTGATTAAATATAATAAATCAAATTGGAATTTAACTTATCAAATACCAATTCAACGATTAGTTAAAGGATTACATTTGGATGATCCAGAGTTTATATTAAATCTTTTTAATATCCTAACTAAGTTTGTAGTCAATATTATTAGTAATACAAATTATAATAACAAGATGTTTTTATTTGATTTATTTAATGATGATTTTTTAAGTAAAGTAAGTTTTATTTTTAATTTAATTTATTGTTATGAGTTAAATGTTAATGTAATTTTTAGTGCTTAGAATTATTAAATAATCATCAAATTGTGAATGATAATAATAATGAAATTGAAATATCAGATTTAGTTTATAAATTTTTAGTATCAATATGTAGTGTATCAGGCTATGGTATATGTATTAAATCTAATGGATGGAATGAAATAGAAACAATAGTGATTCAACAAAGTAATGAAAAAAAGAAGAGAAAAATGAATAATAATAAATTATTAGAGTTTTGTTTTGGGTTACAAGCAAATACTAATTTAATTCATCAAAAATTATTATTAACAATATTTAATACTTGTCCCGAATTAGTATCTTATTATTGGAATTATTGTAATTTAAGTTTTGAACCAAGATTATCTGTTAATTGGTTAAGTAATATTTCATTATTATTGAAGATTATTAATTTGGATGTCCCAGAATTTAACAATAATAATAATGATAATAATAATAATAATAATAATAATAATAATAATAATAATCAACAATTACAATTACAACAATTACAATTACCTTCATTTAAAGTAATAATTGAAAACATATTACCACAAAATATATTGAAAACATATCAATTAAAAGGAATTCAACATGATAATAAAATGATTCAATACTATACATGTTTGGTTATTAAAATTAGTTTTAATAAATTGGAAAAAGTAAATCAACAAATTCAATTATATATTCAGCAATATAAATTATTAAATCAAAGCAAAATTGTCAAAAAATATCAAGAATTAAATGAACAAATTCAATTAGAATACAAAAAAAGAATATTAGATTTTCAATCTTTATTAACAATGACAAATAATTTAAATTTAATCAAAAATGAAAAAAAACAATATTTATTACAAGAAATTAATTTAAAACTATTAATCGATTATTTGAAATATTTTCCAGATTTAGTATTACAATCAAATATCGATTTCAATAAATTTATTATTAACAAAAATATTACTAAATTAAGTCCATCAATTCAATCGAATTTATTAAGTTTATTGGAAAATTTGGCGGAACTTAAATGGTATTCCAATCAACCAGATAAAAAAGAATCAATTTTAATACAAATTATTAAAATTTATATTAACAATTCGGGTAATAATAAAAATAAGAGTGATAAAATTCAATTACAAAGTAAAAAAGTAATTGAAAAATATTTTAGTTTATCTAATTTATTTAATAATAATAATAATTTAAATCAATTAGAATTAAATATTTGGTTAAATTGTATTCAATTATTTCAAAATAAGAATATTATTTATTCAATACTAGATTTTTCATTTACTTATTTTATTAAATATTCATTTGCTTTAATAGATCAATTAATTTATTTACAACAACAACAACAGAATAATATCGAAGTAACAACAGTACCCTTTTCACCATTATATTTAGCAGTGTTAGTTATCTTTAAAGATCAAATTCAAGATCAAAACATTGGAAAAGAAGATAAATTAATAATAACTCAATTTTTAATGACAATTAGTATCGATTTAACTCATTTTATTAAAGATTTTCAATTAATTTATAAAGTATTAAAGGAGTTTTATGTTCAAAATCAAAGTATTATTATGAAAGATAAAGAGATTAATGAGTTATTTATGACTATATTGAGTTATCTTGGTAATTATTCTAAAGATAAGGAAATGAAGATTATAATGACGGATAAAGCATTTCAATTTAATACTAGCTTATTACATATTATAAATCAATTAAAAGTAAATAATGGACAATTAAATGAAATTAAAAAACAATTAAATAATAATAAGAATATAATTAATAGTCAATTATTTTATCAATTAATAAAAATCATCACTAAAGATACAATAAATGAATTTAATAGTAACATAATAATAGAATTTATTCATAATAATTATTATTATTTAAAAGGAATTATTAATTTCAATTGGATTCAAATTGAAAATTATAATGAATTAAAACCTATTATTGAGTTTTTTAAATTGATTCAACCTAATATATTTCTATACTTAATTAATGAAGAATGCTTTGAGAGTGAATATTCTAAATTAATATTTTATTATTATAATGAACATTATGAAGTTGAATTTAATTTTATTAGTAATTATTATTTATTCTTAATGAATCAAAGTAATAATAATGATAATAAAAGGATTAATTCTTTGTTTTTAATCTTATTTAACAATATTGATATTCAATTGCAATCACAATTTAAGTTCAAAGAGAAAAATATCAATCAATTTATTAATAGAATCGGTTTATTGTTGGAGAATGAATGTATTAAAAGAAATTATTTAAAAGGAAATTTAATAGCAAAATGGATCAATCAATTGTTATTATTTGTTTTGAATAATTTCCAAAAGTTTCAAATGGATTACAATAGAATAGATTTTATATTAAAATATTTCAAAATTCAATTAATGGAATTCATTGAAAGTAACAATAATGGAATAGAAAATGATGAGAACATCATTATGATAATCAATTATTTAATACCTAAATTTCAGTATAATGAAGAAGAAAGAATGGGATTAATTATTAATCAATTAATATTAAAAAACAATCAAATTAATTTATTATGTATTAAATTAATATTAAAAATTAAAAATCTCAATATTAAACAATGGTTATTTAGTCAACATTTAAATTTAATATTAGAAACTTATTTAAATAATAAGAGTAATAATAAAAATTGGGATTTAATTTTATTAGATTTATTGCATACTTTAGTTCCATTTATTAAAGTGGAATTAAATCAAGAGAAATCAATTAGTTTAGAAGAAGAAAAAGAAGAAAAAGATAATAATAATAATAATGATAATAATTTAATTCAACAAAATTGGAAACTAATTAATAATAATCCAATGATAGAAAAAATATTAAATAAATTAATGCGATTTAATTTAAATAGAAATGAGATCAAAGTCTTATTAAGTATATTAATATTAAACCGAAAATATAAATCTATCTTTACGCAATTTTTATTAAGTCAAAAGATTCTTATTGATGAATTGAATTTTCAACAATATTTTGAGTTATTTAAAAATTATTTTAATATGTTAAGGTACAAGGAAAACAATGAGGACTTAATTTATTTTGATTCAACTGATATTACAGATAAAAAGGTAATGAAAAAAATTAGTCAAATTTATGTCCAATTTTTGATAGAAAAGGAAAGATATGAAATGGAGATGTTAAATTTATTTTTACCTTATATAAAAGAAGATGAGAAAAATGTGATTAACATATTAAAACAATGGAAATTGAAAAAATGGAATCAAATTCTAGATATCAATAGAGAGGAATTAATATTACTATTTTGGAAATTTCAATTATGGAAAAGTGAAGATATTGAGATTATTTTTAATCAAAATAGATTTGAGGAGATTTCAAAAGAACAATTAATTCAATATTGTAATAAAATGATTGAGTTGATGAAATGTTATTTTGATCAAAATGAAAAGGAGAAATTGAAGGATAAAAAAATGGTTTTATTTTTGTTCAAATTAGTTTCAACTTACTTAAAAATGGAATTCAATGTTAATGTTTTTAAATGTTTTGAGTATTTCGATTTAAATGTAATGAATCAAATGGTAAAGTTTATTTTTATTTTTGTTTTTATTTTTATTTATTCTTATTTTTAGAAGAGTGAAGTTGAATTAATAATTATTGAAGTTATGGATAAAATAGAAAATTTAGAATTACAACATCAATTAATTCAATTAATAGTTCAATTTTATAATATTAATCCAAATTTTATATTAAAAAAAGAAATATTAATTAAATTAATAAGTATTTATCAAGGATATTATACAAAAGATCAACGTCAACTATTAAAATTAATTTGTAATTTTGAAATTAAAGAGTTAATGTCTACAAGAAGTTATTTATTATTATTTGATAAATTAATCTTTAAATTTAATGAATGGGAAATTAAAAAATTAATAATGAATGGAGATATTGTTACTCATTCGATGGACAAATTAGAAGCTAGTAATGTACTCTTTTCTTGTAATCATTTTCCAGTGAATGTAAGTTTAAATCAATTAGAATTATTAACTGAGAAAGAAGAAAAGGAAGTTCAATTTGTCAATGAAAATAATAAGGAAAATTCAATCAAAATTTATGACCCCTATTTTTTATTAAATTTAATAGCTAATTATTTTACATTTGGTAATAATTTAAATGTAGAAACATTTATTAAAAAGAATTTATTAAATTATTTAATAATATCTTTATCATCCAATGAATCAAGTACTCGCTATATAGCTTATAGATTATTAGATGAAGTTTATAATTTAATTATGACTAGTAAATTTATCGAGAGAATACAAGTATTAACGGTCTTAAATTTATTAAAAAATTCAATAGAAGATAGAGAATCTAATCCAAGAATTCCATCGGGTATTACAAATTTTATTAGTTTATGTTTACAAACAGTGATGAACCCAAAACATTCAATGTATCTTTTAATTAATCGATATCTCTTAGCTAAACCTAATTTGAATTTCAAAGAGTTGCCCTTTTTTAGTAAGATGATGGAAGGATTTCATAAAAATTCAAATGCAGAAAGAAAATGGATATTAAAATTAATTAAAAATAGTATCAAGAATGAATTAGATTTAAAATTAATTAAAGTAAAAAATCAATTATTATTACAAACTTATTATTTTTCACCAGTTAATGGAAGTACATTAATGGAATTACATCAATTACCAATACTTGAATATTTATTTAATGTAGCTAGGTTTAATCCAAATCATCAATTTTATTGTATTAAAGTTCATTTATTTGAATTTTTGTTGAGAATTATAGAATATGAAATTCAAAATAATAAATTAAAAAGTAAAATAATATTACTAATTACTATTCGAATTAGTAATATGTTTATATTGAACAATAAAATGAATAAATTATTGATTGGCTGGCCATTATGGAATAATAAAATAATGATGTTTTATTTTAAAATTATTCAAATATTAAAAGAGAATTTAAATAATTTAGAAGATTATGCAATTGTATTGAATTGTTTGAATGAAGTTACGAGAGGTGTATTGAATGTATTAAGATTTAATCAACAATTTAATATTGAATGGAATCACTCAATGGTAGAAAAAATGATTGAAAACAATGTATTTATTGTTAAACAAAGTATTAAAGAAGGGAATATTAATTTAATCAATAATAATTCAGATAATGATAAGAATAACTTCAAGATTATTATCAATAATGAAAATGAAGAACAGAATTATAATAGTTTAAATTTTGAATCAATTAAACAAATCAAACAATTAGATACTTGTTTAATTGAAGTGATTGAAAATGGGCTATTGATAACTAGCTATATAGGAAAAATGGAGCCTAATTTGATGATGTGGGGATTCCAATTGAAATTGGAATTTATTAGAAATTTATTGTTTTAAAGAGGGGTGAGGAGATGAAGAATTGAGTTATTTTTTATAGAATAAAGTTCACGTTATAGTATATTAAAGAAGAGTTTCTGATAATTTTACTTATTGTTTATTATAATGATAAATAATAATAATAACTTTTGATTTCTGAAAAATTGAATATTGATAAGTGATATAATATAAATAATGGAAGTAAAAATGGCTTATCAGATTTTGAATTTCAAGGAGGGATAAGATAGTTTATTTTGTTAGCTAGTAAGACTTCAAGGTAAGTTATTAATCGTAGATTTAAAATACATAAATCATCAGAGAAAATCAAGTAAAGCTGACAATATAAAGAAAACTGAAGATGTTTAAGCTGGTTTAAAGTAAATATGAGGGTGTTTTTTTACTTCATTACTTTTTCCATCTTTAAGCACATTTGAACGGAAAAATTGTTAGTAAAATTCTTAAACACAAAAATACGTTCCCATATAAAAGCAAATTTCTGATAAATTTAAGAATAACAATAAGATAAAGCTAACAATTGAATAAAAAGCAGGGATTCTATTTTTTGGATTCATTTATTTAGACTCAGTTGTTATGAAAAGAAGAATTTACTTAATATTGGTCGGATAATAATCAAGGTATAGAAAGAGAGAAGGACTAGGTTTAATTAAATTGAAGAAAAATAGAAAAGAAAATAAGAGATTTGATCGAAAGGAAAATATTAAGGTAAGGAAGTTCTTGAAGTTTAGGCCACCTATTTATTATAAAGAAGGGTATTGGGATATTTCTTTTTAATATTTGGAAAGTACTGTTTATCCAAAATTATCAATAAACATTGAAATATTAACTATGTTATTTTAATTGAAATTATAAACTTGTAACATGTATTCATAGCAAGAAAAGGTTTCATTTATCTGGGATTATAGCTCATTGTTTTTTATTAGTTACTAAACATAAAAGGTTTATTTTTCAAGGATTCAACATGGGATTATTTTAATATAATACAATATGATATTAATTAATTTTTATTTTATTTTATAAAATATTAATAGCAAAAAGCTCTAGATCTGTATTTAAATAATTCTCTTCTTTCTTATTCTTTATTCGCTGCATACTCAAACATATAACATCATAAATTCTATCTTTATTTAAAGACTTATTATTATCTATCTATATGGTGATGTGTTTTTTTGTTTAAGAATTTTACTAACAATTTTTCCACTCAAATAGCCCTTAAAAGATGGAAAAAGTAGTGAAGCCAAAAAAACATCCCCATGTATTATATTGATAATTGTATTGATTAATATTCGATTTTAATAAAATATACAATATACGACTTGAATTTTAAAAAAATCAATATTAAATACTTCACAAATTATTTAAAATCTTTTTTTTTAGATAAAATATAAAAATAAACCCCATTATGTTTACTTGGCAACCTACTTTATGTTTTCAACCCTTTATATGAACAATAAAGCATATGGGAGTGTTTTTTTTAACTTCATTATTTTTTCCATTTATTAAGCGCTATTTAAGCGGAAAAATTGTTAATAAAATTCTTAAACACAAAAACATATCCCCATATGGTAATGTTTTTTTTGATTTCATCACTTTTTTATTTTTGGGCCCTATTTGAGTAGGAAGATTGTTAGTAAAATTCTTACAAAAATACGTTCCATATGTTGTTGAGTCATAAAGAATCTGGGTTCTAATTTTTCAACCACTTACTTTTCCATTGAATAATGAATTGCTTAGTAAGAAGATAGTTACTGAGTAACTAAATGCCTTGGCAATAATGCTTGTGACCAAACTATCCGTTTTGAGTGATCTCTTAGATCAATTTAGATTATTGAAACATATGGGGATGTATTTTTACGTTTAAGAATTTTGCTAACACTTTTTCCGCTCAAGTAGTGTTCAAAAGGTGAAAAAGTAATGAAGCCAAAAAAACATACTAATATCTTTAAATACACTAATAAAGCAATTAAAAGTTTTGATTTGATTAAGGTTTTAAATTTAAAAAAATATTTGTATTTAAGTTTAAAACAAAAAAAAGTAAAATGGCAATTTTTTTTGTTAAAATTAATTTTATTAATTCAATTATGAAAACTTAACAAAATACAAAATAATCAAAAAATTCAATAAAAAACCATTATACTAACCTTGACATTCAAAATGATCAATAAAAAAGGAAGCCATCGTAATTACTTTAAAAGGAAAATAGCGCTTCTTTTGAAAGTAATGATAAAAACGGAAAAAAGAATATAAATATTAAATTTTATAAACATCTCACATATTATGTATTATTTGTAATGTTTGTGTATGTTGCTGAGTCAATAGTTGTGGTTTGCTTATTAATTTAATATTTAAGGATATTTAGAATTTCAATGTTTATTCTAGTTTAAATTTAAACGTTTTTTATTAATATTAATATTAACTAAAACTTGTTATTTTTTTAAATTATAAAAATGTTAGGAAAGTAGATTTATTATATAAAATGAAATCATATAGTTAGCACCCGGTGCCAAAAACGAAAATTTAAAAAGTAATATTAGTTTAAATCATATCAATAGTATTATTAATATAATAATAATACAATTAATTAAAAGGTGATTAGAAGGATCTAAACTACTAGTTTAGAAACATAGTTTAAATCGAAATGCTTACTTGCAAAGCTGGAAAGATGGCATTAAGTTGGTGGAAATTTTAGTGTATTGATTGTGTTCTATGATGATTATATGAAAATGTATTGAGGTGGAAAAGTTATATTTAAAAATAATAAATCAGATTATAAAATTCTTTAAGGTGTTGATTTTTGAAATTGATAATCAATGTCTTTCGAAAATGGTATAGAATTCTTCACCAAACTTGTATACTATTACGCCATTTTGATATTGAATAGAATACCAAGATTAAAAAGAGACTAAGATTAAATATTTAGTTTACAAGAGAATTAATATTCGGATTTTGAATAAGATGATTGAAAATAGGGATCAAAATAAAAATTTCCATTACTTATAATTCCACTGTTTGGCATGTAACTACTCATACTCTGGTTTGCATTGGAACATATATTTAAATTATAGCCAGCTCTTAATTCAATGTTTGCATATACATTTAGGTCTTGGTCGCTTCCTTCTCTAATTCTTGAATACATATTTAAGTCATAGTCACCCTCTTGGTCTATGTTTGGATACATGTTTAAACCATAATTCATACTATCAAAAGGAGAAGTAGTTATAGGTGGCGATCTCCAAAGCTCTTGATTAAAACTACTATCTATTAACTGAGGATTAATATAAAGTGGAGCTAAAGAGCAATTTTCTGGTAATATATGAACGTTCGATTTGACTTGATGAGGATACTCCATTGATGTACTAAATGAAATAACTTGATCATATACAATATTGCCACTGCTTCTTGCTAAGCTATCATTAGCCACACTAATATCATTAGTTTCCTCATTACTATCTTCTCCATTGTCTTGAGTCAAATCATTATAAAGTAAATGAATATTACTTGGATCAAAATTAATGAAAGTATTATCCACTTTAATACATTGAATTCTATTTTCCATTTGATTCATCATTGCTATTTCTCTCTCTCTCATCTTCCCACGTTTGTTATTTTCCATAGCATAAGTACATTGATTCCCTTCTTTTCGACAATAATAACAAGAATTCTCTTCAAAGATACATTTGCGATGTTTTTTTTTACATTGGTCACAAGCTTGAATACAGTTTTTTTTACCCATTTATTGTTTTCATGGTAACTTTAAACAGTCAAATCAATTTAATTAGTTTATATACTTTTTCGATATGGATTTGTCAATTAACATTTTGATTGATTTCAAAATCATAATTAAATAACTAACTATATTTATGTAAATTTGGTTCTTAATAGTCTTTGATTGTTTTTATATTCTTTATACATTCTAGAGTTATTATTTTTTCAAGAATAGGTCTCCTGTTTTTTATTTGAATTTATTTTGATAACCTATTCATAAACAAAACATTAATTTATTATTACTTGGCCCTTTGGCCCCATGTTAGAAAAATTTTAATAGTAATATATATAATTAAATCATATACTATTTAAACATATTATAGGTTATATATATGCTATAGTATATTACCACTAGGAATATATTGAATTTTGTTTTAAGATTAATTTTTAAAACTTCGATTTATTTGAAATGAACCTTGTCTAATTTATCTAATTCAATCCAAGATCCCCAATAGTACTATAAAAGTTCGAGTATACTGTATTTGGAAATTATCATTTGTACAAAAATACAATAAAAAATAAATTACTGTTACTTACCCAAACCCATTATTATTCAAAATAGACTATACTTTTTCCGTATATTCGCTAACTATGAGTCTAAGTGATGCATTAAACTAATTACTCATTTTAATATTATTTTTTCGTAAGATTCAAATGAAAATTAAATAATTTTAGAGATAACATAAAAAGTTAAAATAAAATAAAATATTATTTAGTACATTTTATTTAAAAACCATTCGCTATTATTAGGATTGAGGTTTAAGAGCACTTAAGATATAACTTTATCTCTTGCTCACATATATTTGCTTTTTACTCATATCAACATTAGCTATTTTTAGCAATTGACACTATGTATAGCAATAAAATATTATATTAATACGATTTTGGTACTTCAATTAAAATCTATTTTAAACTCAAATAGGCGAAACAAGTGGTATAACGTAATTCTCAACCATAAAGAAACTTCCAGCACATAATCATTTGATATAATATAATATATTTCATTATACGTTTTTCAATTCCATCCTCTAAAGATTAAGAACACTTAATAATAAAAACTTACGAAAGCATAGTACTTTAAGTGCCTTAATCTATTTTTAAAATAATAAGTTATATCATTCTAGTGGAAATAAAATTTCATGTATGGTTTAAATCGCTATTTACAAATTAATGTATTAGAATATCCCTCGGCTTTACTTTTAAATGAACTATAAAAATTAATAAGGTTATTTGAAAATCCAAACTATTATAATATACCAACAAAAGAGGCTATTCCGTAAATTGCGTTCATATCTACATATATAGAATCAATTGCAATAGAGATTTATTTATGATATGGAACTGAAGAAATGTAATGGTAGCTTATCATACTTTAAATTCTTTAGAATTATGCGAAATTAGACCTAATTTGTATTTATCATGCCATTAGAATTTAACTTTCAATCTTTCAAATGACATGGTATTCAATATTGTTATATATTATTTAAATTGTTAACCTTTTTATTTAGTGTTTAAAGCTTGAAATGTTGTTAATTTTATAACATAAAAATATATAGACATCTTAGCAACTGAATTTTTATTAAAGAAGAGATGATTAAAGTAATTAACTTTATATGTATAAACACTAATTTCTCGGTTCGGGACATAGCTAAAAGAAAATAGCGGGAATTAAATTGAAGAATAGAAGTATGCCTACAAACAGGAAATAAAGCTTAATTACGTTAGTATAAACTACGATATCAGTTATTAAGCAAATTAGTATCTAAATTAGGATTGTAGCTTAAACATAATAGAATAACTACTACAAAAGTTTTAATAACATTTCTTTATACAGTTTACATTTCTAAAGTTAAACTTGGTTCCTAGAGACTAGTGATTTAAGCTATCATTTATCTCTAGGCCATCTTTTATCATTAAATTTTCTTTTATATTAGCCAAGTAAGATGAAATTCTTTATCATGAGTGCCATCCCTAATTTTAATCCCACGCATATTATCAGTTATATTTTTGACATCTTTTTGAAAGTTTATTTGATGTTTTTTAAAATGAATATTTTGTTACCAAAGCTAAGAAAGTTAAGATCATTTTTAATAGGCATGACTATTTTATTCATTAAATTACCGATTCTTCATCCTTCAATTATTTTATTTTCCCCCTTTATTACTCGGTGTTTTTAAAAAAAATTAAATGATAACTGTAATGTTATTATTATATAAAATACCCTCTTATTATATTCATTACAAGCTTATTTACAGACTTACGTTTTTACTTTTTTTAGTCTTTAAAATCCAGGTCATAATTAATTAAAAATATTTATTAAAGGTTTTTATTTCGAAAAATTATATCAAAAATTTATGCGTATAGTCTATAGCGCATGATGGTATCAAAAGTATACAATTCTAGATTTATGGAGGGTTTATTATAGAAATAACATGACCAAACAACACAGGAACCTAACTCCTAAATGATACTTAATTAAGATCAAAAGAAGTTTAAGCTTAATTCTATAACCTCAAATTTACGCTAATTGAAAACAAGTAGAGATCAAAGCTTTATATTACAATAACCGCAATTTACAGCATATTCAAAGATTATGTTTGTCACCTAACTTTTAATATTTATGTATAGTCAAAAGTAGTCGCTGTTTATAATCCGATTTTTATAGTTATTATAAATATAAAAATGGTAATAAAAAATTTATCATATCATGAAATTTTATTCAATATAGTTTATTATATATGTAAAAAAAGTTATTTTAGTATTCCTTTGCCCTTAATGTCCTTTGTAAAATCTCCATTGCTTAAGATATATACTAAGTAATCTGTTTTTTATATAAATTATAAACAGCTTAAGTTTGTTGAAAAAGCGTATTTTTTATATAATATTATTTATGTTTTTAATAAAGTAAAATCTTTTAGTGTTTATATGTATTATACATCTAATAATCTACTTCGTATTTAATTTGGATTTTAAAATAACCTTTTTAATAAACATTTTATATTTATAACAAATATTTTATAATGTAGTATTTACTATTGTTATATTACAGTTATAATAGACAAAGTAACGTTAGAACAAATATAATTCTATAATATTTAACTTTCTACTTGTTTTTTTGAAGCTCATTTACTTTTATAAATCAATATGATAATACTTTCTCAATTCAAATGTACAGCATTATAATTCATCATAGTTATTTAAATAATTTGCACAACTGATAGATAGCTTTATGATAATAATACTGCCAAAAATGAACATGCACCAAGTCTTTACAAAATTTATAATAGCTTAGATCAGAAAAACAAGTAAAACTAAACAAAAATTTCACTATTAATACATCCTATTATTGAGCAAAAAAAGGACATTTAAAACATTACTTTATAAACATTCTGTCCATTTTGCTCAAAAGCGTTAATATCTATATTGGGAACTATAGCTTTTTTTATTTTCGGTTCTGGTTATTGTCAAAAAGCTCTTATCAATAATATAGTCCTTTCGTTTTAAAACTGTTGAATAGTATTATATACATATATTACAAAACGAGGATATTATTTAAAATGATTTGTTTGTAAGATTTAATAGTTTATTTTTAAATAATATCCCCGCTTTTAATAAATATTACTAGCACAGTTTCAATTTAAGCCTTAAAGCAAAATAAATAAATTGAAATTACAGCAGGTTTTGAATCCAGCGATAACTGTAGAACTTTGATATGTTATAGATATGAGCTTGCTATTTTTTATATATTCAATGTTTTTTGTTATCTATACGTTTTTGTGCTCTAGGTGTAATTGCTATCTATTAGATATTGATTCTTAGGAATTTTTAGTTTTAAACAGCTTAATAGAGAGCCAATAGCATAGTTATTACAGTGCATGAAAATGAAAACTAGAGTAAAAGTAACAAATTATTTTTATCAAACTTAAATAACCAACAAATAAGATTACTTCTCAGCCAAATGAAAAAATGAGTGATTTGCAAAGTTAATCCGAAAATTCGAATCAAAATCTAATTAGCAAATAAAATAATAGTTTATAGCTAAATATAGCAAATACGTTGTAATGATTGGACATGAACAAATTTAACTGTCAAATTAATTGGATGAAATTACGGATAAGATGACAAATGCTGCAACTAAAATGATCTTATTTTTGGTATAAAAACAGAACCAAAGAGATTTGACTTTATTTTTTTTACTTTTTGAAAAAAATGACATTATATCAGCAAGAAATAGATTGTGAAATACAAAGCATAAACAGATTCGATTCGCGACTTTTTCCTGCTATTATAAATAAAAAGTATAATGAAATAACCCAACTACCGGATTCAACGATAATTAATTTTATACAAAGAATCATCTATATTCAAGCTAACTATGATAACAAAAAAGGATTGATCCCCAACCCAAATTTTTATCAGATGTTAATCAGTAGCTTACGCGCACCACCAAGTATTATATTGGTAAGTTTGAACTATTTTACTCGCTTGGTACATAAAAAATCTTTCTTATTAAATAATTATCCTGTTAACTTGATCTTTATCGCATGTTTGAAGTTAAGTTATATATGGTTATTGGATACCAAATACAACATGGAACTCTGGCAAAGCATTACCTTGGTTAATAAACAGGATTTAGCCAAAATGCAAAACTTAATTTTGATGGAGCTGGATCACCGTCTATTTATTTTACACTCTTGTTACATGAAGTGGGAAATTTGCTTGTTAAATTTTTCAAATCATTACAACTTTCATGACTTTCCTATTGATATTAATCAATTTTTCCTTTAATGTTTTATTCTTTTCACTATTGTTAGCAACAATTAATATTATATTTTTCTTTACCCAATTCTTCAATATCCCCCTTTCCTCATATTTGTTTAAGCAAGAAGTTTATTTCTGCATTTTAATCCACCTTATTCAATCTAAACTATATTTTATTGCCCTGTTTAGTCTTACATCTTATTCATTTGGTTTTTATGTTTGCTTTCTATCTTTTCAACGTTAATCTTATATATATTACGAATCTATTACAATGATTTATTTTTATCATTTCATATTCAATAAACTGATTATTCAATATTATACTGTACAAATTTATTAAGTCACATTATTATGTATAAATGATTTGTTCTTTTAGTTTAGGTGCGATTAATAGGCTAATAATTTAATCAATTAACTTTATCCATAATGTAATCCCCTACTTTATTTAGTCACCACAGCCAATGAAAGTTCTTAAAATTAGGTATCTGTATTAAATAATTAGTGTATTATTCATCTATTTAACACCCTAAAAAGAATATCCAACTTTACTTGATAAAGTTAATTTGTATTTATCATATCCAATGAAATCACCATGTTATTTATATCTTTCCAATAACTTTAATTTATCAATTTTACTTACCTAGTTTATAAAGTACTGATAAATCTAGGTTTATTTGAAATATGAAAGTTTATTAAAAGGAGTTTTATAAGGAGATGTATTTTTGTATTTAACAATTTTATTAACAATTTTTTCACCTAAATAACGCTTAAAAGACGGAAAAAGTGAAGTCAAAAAACACCACCATAAAATAAAACAACAGAGTTAAGTAACTCCTTTTAATTATGACCTTATCTATTTGAATTTTTGTAGCTTTAGAGTAGATAATTTATTTTGTAAACAAAAAGCTCTAAAGTTGCTTGAATTTTTAGTTTCAAATGTGTTATTTTGCTTTAAAAATAGCTAAAATGGAATAAAATATTAAACTATAAAAATTAAAACTTCATGTTATTATCGCACTGCATATGTTTTTGTATAATACAGCTAGTATAAGGGGATGTGTTTTTGTGTTTAAGAATTTACTAGCAATTTTTCTACTAAAATAGTGCTTAAAAGATGGGAAAAACAATGAAGCCAAAAAAAACATCCCCATAATATGTTTATTAAAGCTAAATGTGTAATTTTATTTTAATTGACAATTTTATATTAATAAGTACTTTTGGAAACTAGCCTAAATGGGTGGATCTTGTCTTAACTGATAGAATATCAGTTCTCAATCATATAACTTTGAATGATAAACACTAACAGAGTAACCCTCAAATTTTGTAATAATGAAATAAAATTTATATTAGATACTAAAAACTACTTTTTAGTTTGAATTTAAAATTTAGATAAATTTCAGTCAACTATTCAAATCATTTTATGGCCTGATTTTAAGAATTTCAAATTTTAGTTGGCATTTTAAGATTTATATTTAATCTAAATATATACCTATATTTATAAAATTTGAGTTATGAAGGTTTTACAAATATATGTGTCTTTTCGAGATACATGTTATTTAAGCATTTGACATATTTGAAAAATCGAGCTAAATGGTTGTCTCTTTCACCAATATATACCGCCTATGTTTGTAACTTAATATTTAAAATAAATATTTTAAAGTGCTTATACAAATTCAAACTTTTGATACAATAAAATTTGAGTTTTCAATTACACCAAAACCTTCTGTAACTGATATTATATATACTCTCCTTGCTTCCATCATTGACCTATTTGGTTGATTTTCTGGAAAAGTACCTGTCAATTAATGATTTATTCATTTTAATGTCTATCTCTTGATCCGCCAATATTATTTGCCCAATCAAACAACAATTGGCAAAATCGGTGTTTATTCAACTAAAAAATGGTAATCTTGCATTCAAACCAACAATAGTGAAGTAGTCCGGTTTATCGATTATATTATATGTTAAAGTATTTTATTAGCCAGAAGAATAGATATGTACAAACATAAAGTTTGTTATTTACTTAGAACAATTTAACTTTTTTAACATAAACATTTTATCATGTACTATTTATTTCTTTAAAGTCCAAGTTTTCACATTTTTCGAAATTGTAGCTAGTTTTATAAAAAATAGAATTCTTTGATGAAAGTGAATTTATTTATGAGGAATGATTCAAGTTTTAAAAAAAGTAACAATGTCTCATGTAAAGAGTGATCTATTATGAAAATCAGTTTTGCATTTATTTTTTCAAAACGAGAGTTTCTTAATAAGTTTAATATTTTGGACTTTCAAGGTACGTTGTTAGAGTAGTTTGCTTTAACGATAGAAGGATATAAAACACAAAATATAAGCCAGTATATATATAATAAGAGATCTAGTATTTAGACATACTTGAAAAAAATATAGGGGTGTATTTTTTTGTTTAAGAATTTTATTACATCTTTCCACTGAAATAGCGCTTAAAAAATGAAAGAATAATGAAACTAAAAAAAACAGTCCCATATTTTCTTTCATTTATTTTTTTTAAATTTTGTTTAACAATTTACTAAAAAAAATTATGGGAATTGAGATTTGCAAAAGAAATAATAAAAAAAGATTTTTCTATAAAAAATTGCAGGGGTATTGCAGAGAAAAAATCAAAAATTAGCAGGCTTGTTTTGTAGTAGCAAAAAAATTAGAAACTTTCTTTTCCTTCAAATTTAATTATAAATAAATAAGGTTAGTTTCTATGGAAATTAAATATGATGGTTTTGAATAAAGACAACCCAAAAGTCAATATTATTCGATCGATATATACATGTTTTATAATTTATAACATTTCTAACCATGAAAAATACAATGTAGATGGTCTCTACTGATCTCCTTTGGGAAGTTACCAAACGTAACAACACTTACTTAGTTAAAAGATCTGGTGTCACTTTCTCCCGTGACCCATTAAACTTAACTAACTTACATAACCGTGCCCAAGCTGGTTTCATCCAAACCAATGTAAACAAAATGTTAAAACATAGAGAAAAATATTAACCTAATTTTGTAGGCTATCGGTTTAGTTGCTGGACCTAAAGGAGTTACAGCCCATTATACCACTGGAGCTAAAAACTTCAATAAACCAAGCAAACATTTAGTTAAAGTTAACGTACGTGCTAACCACTTCAAACAAGGACAAAAGAAGATTGTCGGTTTAGTTACCAGAAATGCTCACCGTGATGACCAATATAAGGTAAAATTTTATAATTTTATAATTTCCTAAAAGTTAATATCATTAGAATGCTCAACTCCGTGCTTTCGCTCTTTACCGTTCTAATAACAAAAGAGTTAAGCCAACCACCAAACAAGCTTAAATCTAAAATATAGTTTTTATAAAAATGAATTAAGTCTTTTTTATTTATGGTTTAGTTTTGTTTGTAAATTTTGGTTATTATGTGGATTATATAATTATTTTAATATTATCAGTAAAAATAAATCCAGAAGCGAGCTAAGTTTTAGTAAAACTAACTGAATTTTTAGTTTCAAATATTTTATTAAAATTGTTATCTTCAGAAAACACGTCTGGATATAAATTTCGATAGATATTACCTTATGCTTGCTTTAGTTTATTTTTTAATCAAACAATAAAATTTCAACTTAAATTCTCATTATTCTTAACATTTTTTATATATAATGATTATTTAATCTTTTAATTACATAAGTTCAACTTTTTTAGATAAATGCAAAAAAAATAGGGGTCAAAATTATTTATGAAAATGTTTTTAAATTATTTTATTCATAGAAATTTACAAGTAATAAGAATTTCCCGATGCTTTCTAGTTAGCAAAAGAAAAGTAAATTTAGTTACAAAGGATAAGGAGTTGGGGAATTTGCTTCTTCAAGATGTTGGGAAAATAAATGCTGAACAGGATCCAGTAGATTTAGACTTACCTTCTAGTAAATTACTACAGACAGTGAAAAAATACCAACTTGATAATAAAAACCAAGTGGCTTTAATAAGAGTTGGAGATTTCTATGAGGTAGCATCATATTATTATTACTATAATTTATTAAATTTTATTAGATGTACTATGATCAAGCTGAACAAATTGGTGAACTTTTAGGATTGGCTGTAGTAAAGAAAAAAGTAAAAGAGCATGTATTTTCATTTACTGGGTTTCCAGCAAAAAGTTTAGAAAGACAGTTAGAAAAGCTTATTTCCCATGAGTTAGATGTTGCCATATTAGAACAATACCAAGATGAAATTACAAAGCAATTTTATAGAAAAGTGGATAGAATTTATACAAAAGGAACATTAATCGACCTTCCATTCCTAGACACCTCCAAATGCAATTACTTATTAAGTTTATACAGGAAAGGAAATGATATTAGTATGTCATGGTTAGATGTTACAACTGGAGAGTTTTTTATTTCAAGCAGTAAAATCGAAAATTTATTAAATGATTTAGCTGTTATTAAGCCTAAAGAAATCATATTACTGGAAGAAGAAACGGAGTTAATCAAGCTATTAAAGGGGTATAAACTAAGTTTTGAAAGTAAGGAATTATTCTTAAATAAGAAAATAAAAGGCATTCGAAAGATACAGAAGGAAATAAAGCTGTATACAAAGTTGGAACAAAAAGCAGCTAATGGGATTATCAATTATTTTGATAAAGTGATGGGGAATAAAGAAATCAAATTTGAATTAAACGTTAATAAAAAAGACGAACAAACTGTTAAAATGGATAAAAGCACAATTGATAGTTTAGAGATATTTGGCGGAAAAAATAGTGTGTATAACTTACTCAATAAAACAATCACCAAAGGGGGATCTCGCTTGCTTTATCATTACCTATCGAACCCATCAACTGATATTAGCTTGATTGAAACTAGATTGAACCTAATAGAAGTATTTATATTCAATAAAATCATAATTAATAAAATAAGACAAAGTCTAAAAAAGACTAAGGATGCCCAATATGCTATTCAAAAATTATCTTTAAATCTAGGTTCTTTTTCGGAACTTTTGGATATTTACAATATGCTTCAAGTAGCTGAAGAATTAAATAAATTATTAGGAGAATATAAAAATCAAAGTATCATAAAGGGATTAACAAAGAAGCTAAATTTCAAAAGCGAATTGTTAGATATTACTAAAAATACGTTGCAAATAAATGACATGGAGGTTAAAATTAATTATGAGTAAGTCAATCGCTTTAATAAGATAGTGTTTAATTTCTTCTTTAGATCTGATAAGCAGTTGTTAAATTTTCAGCAGCAACATGAAAAGCTAATTACTCGGAAAGAGGACTTGGAATTGAATTTAAGAGAATTATTGAGTACACCTAATATAATATATAAAATGATTTGATACTTATTATATGATAGATTGTAAATCATTAAAATTAGTTACATTTGGCAATTTGGCACACATCGTTGAGATTAGTTCTAGAGACCATAACAAATTTGAAGATAACAAAAGTGAACTAAAATCACCACCAACTCTATTTCAGTCCTTGAAAGGAAAATACCGATATTACGTTGAGGTAATTTAAATTTTAGATAAACAGGAACAATAATAATATGTTGTAGGATTGGTCTAAATTAGCAACTGAGATTGAAGCTATAAATTTAGATATTATGAACCGTGAAAAGGTTGTACTAAATGATTTAATTCAAAAAGTAATTTAGCCTAAAAATATCAAAACAAGTACTGATATGGTATTTTAGATATTGAAAAGTAAAGAGTCAATTATCGAAATGAGTAAAACTATATCCGAAATTGATTTAAGTAGTACAATGGCCATGCTGAGTGATGAATATCAATTAAATAGGCCAAAATTAGTCCATGATGAGCAGGTAAAAATGATGAATTGTCGACATTTAACAGTAGAGCAAAGTTTATTAAAAAAAAGTAAATTATTTACTAATAACGATATCCTTTTGGACAGTAATCAAATATTGGTTTTAACTGGACCTAACATGGGTGGTAAAAGTACTTTTTTAAGAATGGTAGCTATTAACATTATACTGGCACAATGTGGATTTTTTATACCAGCTGAAAATGCGGTAATTGGTGTCACGGATGCTGTTTATTCGAGAGTACTATTATTGTACTTATTTGTTGTTACATGGTTTTTTAATTAATTAGATAGGCACAGGCGATAACTTAACCAATGAACAATCTACCTTTATGATTGAAATGCAGGAAGCAGGAGATATATTAAAGAAGACAAGTAGAAAGTCACTAGTAATTATTGATGAAATAGGTAGAGGCACTTCACCTCTGGAAGGGGAAGCTATTGCATATGGTATATTATTAGAATTGCAAAATCAAATTCAATGCCGAACTCTATTTGCAACCCATTTCCAGAATTTAGCCAACAATTTCCAAGAGTTGGGGTTAAATAAATGTGTCAACTTTCACAGTGAAGTAATCGAATTGGAGGTATAAAATTTAATATTGATTTTCTAATTAGACTTAAGTTATTAGAACAATTCGTTTACCTTTTTGCACAAACTGAAACCAGGGGCTGCTTCTGACTCAGCTGCTTTAAAAACTGCCCGCTTAGCAGGTATTCCAGAAAATGCTTTGATTGAGGCAAATAGTTACTTAGAGAAATTAAATCGAAACTCGCTTTCTGGTAATCAAAAGGTAAATTTTTGTATATTATTAAATCAATCCTGACATTTTTAATAGTTGCCACCTAATAATTTAGTATCTAAAGAGGTAATATGTTTTAATTTTATGTAGTAGCATTTATTTACTTACTTTTGTTAGCTTTCAAAGGTAGATCTAAACGCACTTTCACCTATTGAAGGTAATTATTATTATCATTATGAATTAGATTTTACGTTTACACATTTCAGCGCTTCTATTTTTGAAGAAATTAAAAGAGCTATTATGATTGAAAGTTATAAGTTACTCTGGAAATTATCTTAAATGGTAAATTATAAATAAAATTCGAATGAAATCATTTAGTTTTTGACATTTTTAAATGTTCGTTTAATTCATATATTCAACTATAATTTGATTTTGATTATCTCAAAAGTGGACTATTCCTCAAAAACTAAAAATGATTTTATCTAGTCTAAAAAGTTTTTTTCCTTCCATTACCTTACTTTATTTTGTTTTCCTTGATTTTCATTGTTTTAGCAGAGTGAATTAATATGGAATCTGATTGGCTCTTCCGAGATTTGTAAAGTACATTCAGAAATAACAACCTAAGCCTTTGAATACCAAAAACGAATTAAATGCAAAAATTTTCAGATCGAAATAAAATCATCATAAGAGCTAGATTCATTGTCTAACTTAGCCCTAATTGGGCAAAAATCTGCTTCAATAGTAAAAGGTTAAAAAATTCTGGCCCAATCAAACAGAGTTTTTGAAAACTTGTTATTCAAAGGGTTAGAAATGAAGATAACTTGAAAATAAATTTAAAATTGTAAATATTAATTCATTAATTCATTCATTCGTTTAGCATCTTGTTAAAATATTTTTTGATAAAACTAACCTTTTATATCATTAATTAAAATCTAAATTGACAACCTAACTTAAATCTCACTTTAAAATTAGTTTATGAATTAATTAAAAGGAATATTTTGAATGAGAATGTTTTTTTACCAAGATCAATTTTGTTAAAACAAGCATATAAAGCATCCTTTAAACTTATTTAGTTTCATTACTGCTATATTAAAATGATTTTAATTCTTAAATCTTTAAATTGAACAAATATTACTTGTTATAAATAATCGATCGTACATTAAACATTTATTTAAAACACTATATATATATTTGGTAAATACTTAAATGTACTTATTAGAGACTATTCACCTAATTTAAATTGGTTTAGTTATAATTTATTTCACTTTAATTAATATTTGATTACGCAAGCTTGCTTTTTATCCCTCCAATAAAATTAAATTTTTTAAAAATAAGTTTTATTTTAGAGCCACAAAATTATTATTAGTTAAATTTACCACTCTTTTTAATAAAGGACAAGCAAAAATTTACCATAAATAAAATGAGTCTTTTTAAAATAATATAGTGGAGTCAAAAATAAAAACTAACAAATTTATTAAAGCTTGAGCCTTTAATAAAAATCAAGAAATTAAATTAAAAGTTCAATAAACTAAGAATGACCTTAAATATATAAGATTAAATGAATAGAGCCATAAATTTTATAGCTGAGGATGTTGAAGCCAAATAGACATATATAGATCAAATTGATAGTTGAACATTACATTGGGTTATTTTTATGGTTTACGAAAAATACTCAGAATGTCCAAATGGGTCCATTCCCATAATAGATTCAAGGGAACCAGTAAGGTCATCTTCATTAAGACCAGAGGCTGCTGAGATCCCAGATGTTTTGGGAGGACTAGTGTGGGCCTCAAGACCTGAAAGAGCATTATCAAAATTAAAAGTATAGTCTCCATCATTAATATATGATTCAAATGATACTTTGTCGACTTTAGATCCATTACTGGTTGGTGGTGAAGCTTTTTTATCACTGGTACGTGGTTGGATTTGTTGTGGGGTTGCATGAATACTAGTAGTGTTACCTTGGTTACCACCATTTGGAGTGTTTGTATTAAGCTCCATAAACATACTTTCAAAGTTAATGCTATTACTATCCAAATCCACAATCTTATTAGTATCCCCTGATTGTGATTGCATTTGAACTTGAGGAGTGGCGCTAACTTTAGCTTGAGTTTGATTTGAGCCTTGATTTGAGCCTTGATTTGAGCCTTGATTTGGGGCTTGGCTTTGGTTTGGATTAAAATTCATATTACCTTGTTGCATAGGGTTTTGCATTCCATTTGGTCCCATATGTTGTTGCATTGCCTGATTCATCTGCTGGTGCTGCATTACCTGCTGTTGACTCATACCCTGTTGTTGCATTGCCTGGTGCATCATATTTTGTTGCATTAAAGCGTTCATTTGTTGCATTTGCTGGAGACTAGACATTTGATTGGGGTCTATTGGGGCTGAAGCAGAATTGGGTCCTTGCCCAGGAGTATTCTGAGAATTTTGGGCCTTCATTGCTTGAGCCTGTTTGTGATGCTCTACAAAAGCAGCTTGCTGAATTTGCATGTTATTACGGGTTTGCATGTTTTGATTACCTTGAGCATAAGGACGCATCATCCTTGGATTAACCATAAGCTGTCCATTGCTATTAATTCCAATTTGACGCTGAAAGTTTTGCTGGGCTACAAATTGTTGCTGTTGGAAAGCATGCATCTGTCCTTGAAGGTTACGCATCAAAGCAGGGTTGTTCGCCATCATAGTATTGGGACGTGACATGTTTGCCAATAAGGCTGGATTGACTTGATTTGGTTGCATCATTTGTGGATTACCTTGATTTGGTTGCATCATTTGTGGGTTCCCCTGATTGGGTTGCATTACCTGTGGAGTGCCTTGCATTACTTGTAGGTTATTTGGCATGTTTTGTCCGGGAGTTCCCATTGGATTTTGATTAGGATGAGGTGGGCCATTTTGACTTGCCCCTGGTCCATTAGGGCCATTACCTGGCCAAGCTTGAATTGGAAAATTATTAGGTGGGATTGAAATAGTTTGAGGACGAGCTGGAGTGCCAACATTGTTTTGGGTTGATGGGGTAGCTGATCCTTGAGGATTTCTTGGTGTCTTATTAGCATTACCATTTTTTGGTGTGGCACCTGGAGGAGGGTTTTGAGGAATTGTATAGCCTTGTTCATCCTTGACGATTTGTTGATCAGGTCTACCATTTTGCTGCTTGGGAGGAGCTTGTTGGTGAGTAAGGTCGCTTCCACCGTTAGGAAATTCATCTTTGACCTTATTGGCTTTAAGTTTTTCAATTGAAGGTTCGTTTGATAAAATATCGTCAACCAACTTCCTCACTCTTACATCTTTATTGTCAGTCTGGGTACGACTATCAAGATACATAACCCAAAAAGGCTCGAACCAATCTTGTAAAAAGATAACACCGCCCTCAGCAACTTCTTTAGCAGCAATCTGTGCTTCGACAATAAAAGCAGCTGCGGCACTTACATGATTTTTTTTGATGAGATAATCATATATAAAGGTGGCAAGTGCCTTGTCTGGGTCTTCAATAAGCGGAATAGGATTTGTGTAAGTTTTCATCTTCGAACCAAGTGTTTATTAAAGTGGCGCTTAAAGACAAAAATGCTAATAAACAGTAAATTACTAGATTGAAATTAAACTTTGAATAGAAAAAACAAAATAAAATCTTTTATAGCTAAGCACCCCCTAATTTTGCAGCTTTAAAATAAGGAAAGATTTGAAAAAATGGGCAAATTAATTATATTGAATTTTAATAATCTGATTTTAATCTACTAATAAAATAACATTTAATGCCAAAAAACTCCTTAAAATCCACAAATTAAATGTGATTATATGTTAAAAAGTCATAATTTCTTCCCAAAAATAATTGTTTGAAAATGATTGGTAGAGTCGCTTTATGAAATTAACCAATGAAATCTCGCAACCCAGGAGAGTTATCCTGTGATTGGTATAGTCGTTAGAATCAATTTTCTTTACCCAATTAAAACTCGCATATTTAATTAGCATGTTTCAAACGCTATTATGCTTGTCTAAATAAAGTCAATCAACTTTAATATAACTTTACCAACTCAAACACTCGGGTTTTATTGGCTATGTCCAAAACTTGGCTTCAATTTAACATTTTTTTTTAATATATTTTCATGTGAGAAAAAATCATAACACTATTTAAATATCAACATTCTATTATACTACGACTCTACCTTTCCTTCTATCTTTTCTTTAATAATACTTCTTTTTTTAGAGATAAGCTATTTGATAACTTTTTAGTTCTTTAAAAGTTTTAAATAAACTACTCAAGCGAAGAATTATACTACGATGCTATACAATGTTAGCATAAAATTAAGTTTATATGATAAAACGTTTAAAAGCTGATAAACAAAGTTAAAGTATGAAAATTAGACTATGATCTTTACGGTATATCACTCTATTTAAACTTGGTACAAATTGCTCAAATCGTTAATGCTGTAATGTAATTTAATATTTTAATATTTGTGTTATTTTAAACTTTTTCCAATAACATATTCTTTTTTTCTCATAAGCCTGAGAGCATGTTTATTGCAGTATTTAAGATATCTATTTAAATTCAAGTGTAATACGTATAGCTGTCATTTTTATAACCACTAATTTGTATTGTCATGCTGATTTAAAGTTTAAATTCATATTCTTAAATAAGTGGTTGACTAGCACACATTTGAACCTAAACAGTTCCAAATTGACTAATTTTGTTAAACCTCAAAAGAGTGAAGCTTCCAAGTGTTTTACTATTAAAGATAAAAATTATTTGGAATTTAATCTATTACATTAATAGATTAATGGATGAGGAGCAGTAGGAGATCAATGAGCAGGAACTATTTGAAAAGTAGGAAATCATCTGATTCTAGCTTATTCGGCTTTTGATTTGAGTAAATTATACTTAATATCTAAGTAATCTAGTTTGTACGGTTCTGCTCAAGTGTGAAATAAAACACACCTTTCTTGAAAATATTTTTTTATCTAAACAAAAGTAGCACTTTGATTATTAAAGGATAATTTATACGGGTGTAACGAATTATCAATACCTCGTTACTATGATAAAGGTTAAGGTGAGAGTAAGAAAGAAGGAAATGTCAAGAGAAGTTGGTCAAAGCTATCGGAAGGTACATTGGAGTGAAAGCATTATTTAGCTTTTTCACTGTATAAAAATAGATACAAAAGGAAACCAAAAAGACATATACTTGTTAATACTTTTTTAATCTAATAAAAAAAATAAATACATATACTAAGGTTTTCAAATTTAACTTATTAATATATCTAACGTTTCTTTATTTATTTATAATAATTAAAATTTTTATATATTATTGTTATTCTAAAGCTTGAATAACTGGTTTTAAGTAATGTGTTTATTGATTTATGTTTTAACTCTTGATTCACTGAAAGCTAATCAAACTATTATTGCATAAAAGAATATTATTTTTAAAATGTTATTATAACTACTCTTTAAATTGGTGCCACTTTAATTCCAAATTTAGGTTATTACTTTTGAAAACCCGAGCATTTGTTCTAAAAAGTTTAATTTATTATTATCCTTTAAACCAAGGTAGAGTTTAACTTGAAAGTTCAGCTTTTAAAAGTTACTTTTAGAGACAATATTTTCATTTTGATTATTGATTCTTATATTCATAGAAATGTATTATTTTGTTTACCATTTCAAAATCAAGTTTAATTAAATGAATTTAATGTTATAAAGCTTTAAATTTTAGTAATGTAAATAGTTAATATCCATAAATCGGGACTATAATATTAACAATGATGCGCTTTGAAGAGAAATCATCAAGGTATCTAAGAGCAGCGTCGATTTCACTAATCAAACCATAACATCATAAAGAGTTGCGTGTATTGATATTGAAGCTAACAACTTGAAAGCACTAAGCTTTATTTCGTTTTATTATCATCGCTAATTCCCTTTGGGAATAATTAACTTAAATAGTAAACTGCAATAGATCTTAATTAATAGAATAAATAAATAATACAAATAGACTATCTTTTTACCCAATATATCTATAGCCCAATTACCTCATTAGTATTCTATTAATTAATACTTCATGCTTTAAACAGTATTGAATGTGAAGTTGGCAAATGTTTATTATCAAATCAAACGCCAAATATAATAAATTATTAGTTATAACCTTTAAACATTGATTAAAGTCAAGAATATGATAATAAATCAAAGCCACGAATACATTAATAGTAATAATAAATTAAAACTATATATAAGGAAAATTCAATGAGACAATTATTAAAAATATGGTAAAGTTATAAGTTATTTATTAGTTGTATAGTACTCAAGACCAGTATGAGCCATAAGAAGGAGGAACAGCACAAAAATTTACATTAGAATATTCTAAAGAATATCCATCCATATAATATGAGAAATGATCACAGAGAGGAAAAACATTGCTAGCAACCTGCGGCGCAGATAAAGGGGATGAGTAAAGAACAACATCTATTGGTAGTGTTACATTTGAAGCTATAGTTGGTGTTATAAATTCTTTGGATACATTTGTGTCTTCAAATCCTTCATCTTGCTCGTATAACAGATGTATATTACTAACATCAAAGTTGACAAATCTATTTTCTCCATCAGTGGAGTGACCATTTTCTAACTCATGAATTTTGGCTTTGAATCTGCTACCTGTTCTCCCCCGTTTGTTATTTTTTTTGAAATAAGTGCATTCTTTTGCTTCATCTATACAATGCTGACATTTCAATCCCATCTTAATACACCTTCGTCTCCTTAACTTACAGTAGTCACAAGCTTGAATGCAATGTTTATCACCCATTTTATTTTTTTGTTTCGGCTATCTTGAAGTCTATTTATATAACCTTACACCAATATTTCCTATAAATATCGTTATGACTAGATACTTTCTTTATTTGGAAAGTACGTTCTGTCAGCAGTTCCCCACAACTCCAATCTAATAAAATACTATCAACAGTCACTTATTCACTATTTACACTATTTTGAAACTCTTAATCAAGTAAGCTTTAAACTTCCATTTTTGACATACCTTTTTTTATAGCTGGATTAAAGTTCAAAAACTTGTTTTTAAATCGTGAACTTTATTCTAAGGCTTATGGTTATAGATTCAGTATCGGGCTAGCGGTTATTATTTTATCTTTTAAACCAATAGCTTTATTTAATATTCAACTTCAGAATAAAAACAAGCTTTATAAACAATAAATAGTTAATTTTTATATTTCCTAATCGCTTTTTAAGTTGAACCGACCTCCGCTTGAAATTCCTGTTTTACTTACACCATAAAAATAATATTTAATTTTACTCAACTTCGGTAAGCCTCAAAATAGGCTAATAATTAATCAACTCTGTTATGCAACTGAACTTTATTTGAATAACTTATTACTATTACGTTTCAGTCGAGGAACCCGAATTTTTCACAAACTGGCTAATATATTAATCATCTCATCACACAGAAACACGGGGCTTTTCATAACGAGGTATTAGCAAAGATTTGCCTGATAGTAGCCACTAAGTGAATATATTGAAAATAAAGTGATAGTTATTTGTACTAAAAATTAATATATTATACCCCATTAAGAAAAAGTAGAATAAGAATTCAAAAGCTTTATGGAAAATTCAAGCTTTTGGTTTGAATATATGTATAACTTTCAAAGTCAATTTAACTTCCACTTCGTATCTATTTTTCCGTGATGGAGAACTCTACTAATGCGGTAATTTTAGTGATAATCTTGTCACTTCTGGTCATTAGATTTACTTTTAAATTTAATACTACGATATCAAGAATTCTAGTAAATTATGCTTTGTTTATTAGTCTAGTATTACAAGGTATGGACAAAGCTTTATAATCACATTTTAGTAGATAGATCCTTAGTGTACAAATAAGATATACTAATAGTTATTAGGATTTTGCACAAGCCAACGTTAATGACTAATTTGTGGATTTAGATTATAAACATATAAAAATTAGTCACAATTCAAGTGTATCATTATTTATCAAGGACATTAGAATGTGCTTTTTGGTTTCATTTAATTGTCCATTCTTTATACACCATATATTTTAAAAAGGTTATATGATAAATGCTAGAATATAAAAGATTCTATTACGTTTTTTATGTATAAAAACATTATATAGGTTGCTAATTACTACGAGTATATAAAAAATATATATCCGAATTCATTAAGTGGCTACAATATTTAAACTTCTTGAAAGATTGCATAAATTGAAAATCAAAGCTTTATACTAAAGTAATTAGTTTTAAGTGAAAGTAACTTTTAAAGTTTCAGGCAAAATCATACCCTAATAGCCATAACACCCATATTTATTTTGAATCGTTTTATAGATATTTTAGGATACTAGACCTAAATAATATTCATTGTACTATATATCAAAGTTTGAATCAGCATTAAGCCGAAGCCGATAATCATCATAATCATAAGATTTAATCGTAAGTTGTATTTATTAAATTGAAAATAGTTTTACTTTTATACACAGCCATAAAGTCTGAATTTTAATGAAATCAATAATAAAGACGTATGGGAAACGATTAATCAAATATGAAGATATAAGCCTAAAAGGAAATCTGGTTCCTGGGTGATGCTACACTTTGAATCATCATCAAAGCTTTACTCACAAAAAATAAGCTCCATTATAATATTAATCTTTTTATAACAAGTTTATGGTAACATGTAAGTATACCCAAATCCCATTATAGATACATAATAAACAATATCACTAGTTCTACTGTACCTTCATATCTTAGTATCAAAGCTTGAAAAATACTTTAAAAACTATAAGTTAGAAGCCTTGAAAAACCATAAACAAACGCTTGGACCAGACGACTATTACCCTTAGCTTTCATAAACTTTACCTTATCTGGCATCAAAATCGTGGCCACTGCCGCTCCTAAACTACAACCGGTGTTATGTAAGGTATAGCTCTTATACTTTGGATTTTCTAGTACCCTTGTCAGAATCTCTCTAGCTTTAAAATAATTTCTTAAATAATGAGAACAAAAGCTACTATGTACCTCAATCCTAGACCATATGTAAAAATCTATCAAATTTTATTTTAAAAATTAAATAAACGCAAAACCAATCCCAGCCTTAACTCCAGAGTAGCTTGACCCTAACTATTTTAGCCTTAACTTGATAGTTTTGGTATATAGTCCATTTGTTTTAATTAAGAACCTCAGTTGTACTTTGTTTTTTATCAATATCATTTATAAATTTACAACTGTGTAAATTGAGCTTTAAATCATGCTTCAATATAAAAAGTACCAAAATTTTCAGTACTAGTAATTTAGATGAAAGTCCATAACTAATAGTCCTTTAAAAAACAAGCATTTTAACTTTTATATTTATTGATCTGATTACTGATTTGCATTTTCAAAGTTCAGGGTTACCAAATTTGGGAATACATATAAATTAAATTTAATTAACAGTTAAAATAATTGAAAATAGTGAGTGATATTAAAAATTGTATACCATTTGAGATATAAAATACATTTTGAAAAATCAGCTATTTAGTAAAGATAGCTATTTTTAAATTTCATTAGTTTTAATCATTTAGGGATGTATTTTTTTGTTTAAGAATTTTACTAACGATCTTTTCACTCAAATAGTGCTTAAAAAATAGAAAAAGTAATGAAATAAAAAAAAACATCCCCATTTGTTACTTAATTAAAAAAGTGAATTTCTATGACCATGTTTTTTTGCTACGAAATTAATCAAAAATGCTTTAAAATTATAAACAAAAAAATCATACAATAATGAATTGAAAAAAAATATTTACATATATCAGTTATTCTATTATTTTAAAAAATAGTTACTTTTATGATTCATATTGTGACTTTCCAACAATCTACTCTCCTTGAGTTAAATCATAAACGTATATTTTGCAATCAATCAATTTAAATGAAATAAAAAAGTTAGGAAATAAAATTAAAAAATAATATAAACTAAATTTATACATAAAGAGGAGTAATTATTCTATAGAAAACCTGCATATCAATTATTATAAAGTGACATTAGCAATTTCTTTTTTCAATGGGATTAAAAACTGATCCTTAACAAAATTACGAAATTGTTCAAACTGTTCTTCTTTCTCCCCAAGCTGTCTTTTTAACTCTTCAACCTCTTTTTTTAATCTATTGATCTCCTTTTCTTGTGCTAAGAGTATTAAATTATTACTAAACAAAATAAATTACTTTAGCAGTACCTGTTTCATTGTCTACTTCCGCTTCATTCCCAGTATCGTCTGAGTCTTCTAATATGTCTTCAAATTCTAAAAATGCTATTAATTACGAGTTACTTTAACATTCCAAAAAATACCATATAATAGAGCGTCATCGTCCATAGCTGGAATTAAATATTTTTCATCTTGTATAACACCCCAATCCAAATTACCAAGCTCAAATACTTCATTATTTACTTGCTGAATAAATAAAATCAATCAGAATTAAAACAATAACAAATAATGAACTACCTTTTCTCTTAAAAAGTTAAATAATTTTAAGGAGTTATAAAAATCCAAATCTATATAAATTAGACCCAAATATAAAATCAAGAATTGACGAATTACTTTTCTCCTTTTTTAACTTTAAAAAATCGAAGCCGTGCTCTTGTTTAAAATGCTCAAACAACTTAGTAATGTTTACCTCCTCCATTTCACAGAATAAGCATTTCTTTATATCTTCATCACTTTCCCAATCATCCCACCTTTCCTCTATGATCATTAATATATTCTTGAAATGCTTGAATAATTTACCTTCTGCATCAATTTGTGATTCGGTTGGAGAGTTCATTTTAAAAAAAATTAAAAAAAAGTTTTTTTTTAAAAATAGCCAATTGCTATCGAAATTTAATTAAAAAGAGTAGCAAATTAAATGAGACTTGTTTTGGGTAAATCTACCGTTTTTTAGTAATTTTGATAACTTTTATCAAGCATAGTCAAGTGGGATATATTCCATACCATTAAATAGCTAATAAGAACGCAACTTGTTAAACTAGTATACTCATAAGACCACAATATAATATTAATACCTTTATTTAGCATAAAGAACATACAAATCTACAGATATTATCGATTTTATTTAATAAATCATTTATATATTTCACTTTAACTTAAAGTAGATTATTGAAAACAATAGGAGCAAGCTTATTTGCATGCTTGCTTCAATAGGTTTGATAAAAGTCAAATAAAAAATGTTTAAATAGTCAAAACCAGTCACATTGTATCTGATTTTTAGTGGCTCTCACACTTTAATCACCAGTTTTAAAATAGTATAAAATAATGATAAAGTGACTATTTTTAATAATAGGAGAATTATTTGAATTATTTAAAACATTGTTACTGCTATCTATTTATAGTTGTTATCGCCCATTTGCCACCAGGTCCGAAGCAGTATGAAGCAATAGTGAAGCGACCATTTAGAATAATAAGAAACACATTTGAGCTATTAAAAGTAGTAAAAACTCCTTCTATTTCTAGTAAATGTCACTTATTAAATAGAAATATTAAAACAATATGAAATAAACCCAATTAAAACTTTTCAATTGATTACATTTTATATTTGATTACCCTTTAGATCAATATATAAAATGTCGTATTAAAGGTTACTTTTGATATTGTGAACCAATTACACCACATCTAGTTATTGAAAAATATAAGTTGCTTCGAAAGCTTTTTTAAATTCTTATACTTGGGTTTTCTCTCTCTTTCTAAAATAGTATTCCAACTAGGGTATACTATGATAAGAAAACCTAATTTAATAGTAAAACAAAAATAACTGGAACTAAAACTTAAATCGGAATCCCACTTTAATAAAATTAGAATTATATAATCTATTTAAAATAGATTATAGTATGATTAATGACCAAAATGTTTCAAATTGATAGAAAGTTCAATTATCGGAACAAGTATTTATATACAACTACTTAATATAAATATACAATGTATAACTATGAAGCAAATGTTTATAGCATACATATGATATATTTAAACTATGGGCGTTCTAACTTTAAAGCATCAATTTAACTAACTTTATTAACATAAGCTGTCTAAAGAGCATTTTATTGAACATTAATAAAATATAATATATAAAATACAAAAGAACTAACTATAAAACATAATCCATCCAATTTGTATCAAGTTTTGTTAGTTTAATTAGGAAATCTACATAAATAAGCTAAGTTTTAATATTGTTAATAAATAAACTTTAAAATAAATCCCAAATGCTCACCTATTTATTAAAAAATATGGTGAAAATCGTCTTAAAAAAGCAATTGCAGGTCACTAAAAATAAATTGTTTATTCCTATTAAAAAAACTATTTATATTAAAGCATTCATCTAACTCTGTCTTTTATTTATATCTTTTTATCTATTGAAGTGGTTATTGATGAGCCACTTTTACAAATTGCTTGCTTTTATTTTAATAACAAATGTATTATCGAGTGCTAGTCCACCATGTACTACAACCACCAAACTCACCACAGTGACAGCCAGTTACCTTCGCCCAGAGGGCACTGGAGCTAGCGTCGAAATTCAAAAACCAATTATTCAAACCAGAACAATAATTCAATGTCCAACTGAAGCTTCCAAAGTGACGAAGGGAGATAATAACGAATTACAAAACTTCAGAAAGAAAAAAGGCGACCGTAATAAATCACGCCCATCAGGTAGAGGACCAAAAAATCATCGAGGACGATTTATAAAAACAAGCGTCTTTAATACTATTTATGACAACAATGGCTCTGTGGGCTTATCAGGGGTGGACGAGACTAACTCTGGAAGTTTTGTCTATAACCCAATTACTGGTTATTATGAAAAAGACCATAACACGGATGGATCACAAATATTTTATCAAGGCCTAGGAACTTATAACCCTGCTACTTTTGTACCTGCGTCTATGCCACCTAGTAGACAAAAGGGAAATAATAGATACACAATGAATCAAAAAGAAAATTATAGACATCCTAGGAACCAAAAGGAAAATCGTAACCCTGCGGTTAACCAAAATAAAGATTGAAATATATTTGGGCACACTATTAACTAGCCGTTTCATTAGCAGCTAAACATTAATACCTTTATTCTGCTCTTTGCCACATGTTTTTTATATTAATAAAATAAGCAAGTTTTATGTCATAATACCATATTATGTTTTACTAAACTTTTGAAATATTGAGAATCAGGTATAAATAAATGGTGATGTTTTTTTGGCTTCATCACTTTTTATATTTTAAGTGTTATTTGAGTGGAAAGATTGTTAGTAAAAAAAGACTTAAAAATACATTCCTAAATGATAAAGTTTTAAATTTACTATGATAGATAAATACACCAAACACTTTTAAGAGCTAGATTGAAATTCTGAGATAAAAGTTAAAAAAATAAAGAATATATGGGGGTGTTTTTTTTGGCTTCATTATTTTTTCTATCTTTTAAGCACTGTTTGAGTAGAAAAATTGTTAGTAGAATTCTCAAATACAAAAATACATTTCCATATATACTTTAAGTAAATTAGTAATATTATTCAGTGTATTTTTATCGTAATTTTGATGTACCTGTACCTTTATACCAAAATATTTAAATATTAAATGAAAAATTGTATCGTTTTAGAATAATGGTATTCCTAGTATGATATTTTTAAAAGCATTAAAAAAAGGGAAATTTAAAAGCATCAAAGTAAACTAGTTAAATATGTATTTTTATCTGTATTTGATCAATTTCTATCAAATTTATTTTACTAGTTACTTTTCAGTGCTTTGTATAAATATGTTACTCACTACCATAATCAAAAGGCGCTCACATCTCAATATAATATTATAATTTTCAAAATAAAATGCTCTTTATCGGATTATGGCTTGACTATAATCATTACCACTTAGTGTTAATAATATAATATTTATGAGCATTGGTTTTATTTTATGTTGAACTTCCATACTTTTATCGAAAACAAATAATTTTAAAATATTTAAAGCTTATTATTTTTAAAAAAAATTGTATTTTTAGTTTATTTATAATGATAATAATTTCATTTAATAAATTTTTATATTAGTATATACAACCAAGACTTGAAACATAATCAACAACAAACAAAGTCAATAAAATCCTCATTTATAGCATGTATCTAACTATATTAATTTATTATTTTAAATTAAATATTATTTTAAAAAAACTAAATAATTATACTTTTTTATATTTTAAAACCAAACATAGATAATACCATATTTATTCAAAAAAGGATCTGATAATTGTATTACTATTATTAATTTAATTCAATACAAGCTTTTAAAATAATAGATATATTTATTAATATTGATAATAAATATTTTCAAATATCAAATAATTTATACAATAATAGAGTGATTGGTCAATTTTTTACAATTATTGAGTTAAGCAAATAGTAGTGTAAATTTTCTTACTAAAACTTCCTTTTTGTTAGCTTTTTAGACGAAGTTATCATCCACACATTATGGGTAAGTGATAATCCGGTACTAAAAAATAAGGATAGCGTTAGCCCAAGTTAAAGACATAAACAACTACATCCATCCAAAAATTAAAGATATTAAACAATATTAAAGAGAGAAAGTTAATAAAAGGGATACAAATAGTAATATACATTGTCGAAATTAAGGATGGGGTTAGAAACTAACATCCAATTTGATTTAAATTCATAAAGTAAAGAATACAAATTAACAACCAAAACTAGGTATAAGCAGAGACTCTCGTCATAAACGCTCCCACACCGGAGCTAAACGCGCACATTATCGTAAGAAGAGAAAGTTTGAACTTGGTCGTCAAGCTGCCAACACCAAGCTTGGAGCCAAGCGTATCCATACCGTACGTGTACGTGGTGGAAACACCAAATATCGTGCCATGCGTTTAGATACCGGAACCTACTCATGGGGTTCTGAATCTATTTCCCGTAAGGCTCGTATCGTTGCCGTTGTTTACAACGCTTCTAACAATGAATTGGTCCGTACCAACACTCTTGTTAAATCTGCCATCGTACAAATTGATGCTGCTCCATTCCGTCAATGGTATGAAAATCACTACGGTGCTGCTCTTGGACGTAAGAAGGCTTCAGTATAGATTTTTAATTTTATTATTTTAAGTTGTTAAATTTTGATTAAGGATGCTGAAGAAGTCGCTAATGTCAAGCGTTCCAACCACGCCCAACGTAAAATTGATGCCCGTAAAGAAGCTTCAGTCCTTGATTCACACGTTGCTGACCAATTCAACACTGGTCGTCTTTATGGTAAGCTTTAAAGTAGAAAATATTGATTGTATTTAATCTTTTCTATAGCTATCATCACTTCCCGCCCTGGACAATCTGGTCGTTGTGATGGTGTCATCTTAGAGGGTAAAGAGCTCGATTTCTACCTCCGTAAAATCAAGAGCAAGAAATAAGCTATTATTTAAAAATACTAAAGTACTGAGCTAAGAAAAGTTGTATAAATAATTTGTTTATTTTTAAGAGTTTTTCATGTTGTTTGTAATTATTATTTAATATATAGTTGTAGGTTTTTAAAGGTATATTCAATAGGATTTATAAAGGTTATGGACAGGATTTAAAACTATAATTAAAGTGGTTTTGACGGAAAAAAAATTAAAATGGAGATACTCAGTATTAATGGTAAAGATTGTATTAAAAGCAGATTAAAAAGCTATTGTTTTATGTTGAAATAATATATTTTGCTATTTTAATAAAGTAAATACACATCAATGAACGCCTTTTAGAATATTATTTAAGTATATAAATCATAATCAAAAGACTAATATATTTTAAACACATTAGGATACAGATAAAAGAGTCATTTTAAATCGATAACGTTTTTTCAATTAAAAAAGTAATAGAGTGTTTGAATAATTAGTTATATTCAGTATCTTTTATAGTAAAAAGTAATATTGTTATTTAAAGTGAACTTTAATCTTATAAAATATAAATAATATAAATGAGGAGTAGTTATAAGTAAAAACAAATACAGAAACAAAAGACCCTTTCTTAGTTATTTTGCCCTAAATATGAAAGAAAAGGATGTTAGAGTGATTTCTAATTTCATGGAATAAGGGGTTAGAATCTGGATATGAACCCTTGTGGATTTTAAACTGGAATAGAGGTAAGTCATTTAAAAATCGAAAGGAAGCATCAAAGATGCCTGAGCTAAGCTTGCCACGATAAAAGTACAAATATTTTAATTCTGGGAATAGTGATAGAAAAGCAAATAGATGATCCACGGTCATATGAGAATGGTAAAAGTCAATTCTTTGTACTTTTAATTCGTTTGGTGTAGTCATTGCATTCTCAAAAGCTATGTCTTTGTCTTCAAAATACCAGTATAATTTTATCACTTTTAAACTTGTAAAATAAGATAGCTTAGTTAGTAAACTCGAGAAACCTTTAAAACAGTTTAAATTTAACTGTTTGATATATTTAAACCCATCATAGCCTTCAAAATTAAGTTTTGTACACCCACTAAGCATAATAGTCTCAAGTTGAGTATTTGGTGGTGATTTAAGTTGAAGGTTAGAGCATTGGTTATGGTTGCAGTAGTTAAATAATAAAGTTTTTAAATTTGGTAATTTTGTAAGATAATCATAAAATAAAGATAACTGTGATAAATCAGTAGCGATAGTAGCTGATAGTTCAAATGTTGTTAGACTTTTGAAACCAATAAAAGTTGGATTAAAATGCTGAAATTTCAACTCCCAAGCGTTTAATTGAATTGTTTTTAAGTTGTCAAATACTTCAAATCGTGTAAAGTCTTCTAATTCTAAATATTGCTCACAGCTGATTGAAATTTTGATTAATTTATCCGTACTTAAATTTTCCAAAAAATAATTAATATGGGTTTGAGAACACCTTTTTAACTGCAGCTGGAACTGAGTTAAGTTAGCCAACATAGGAAATGGCGGAAGCTCAAATGGTAAATCTCCATCAAACCCAATGGATAAGTTCCTAAGAAATGGTGCTTCATCACTTGAAACCAGACTTAAGTCTCTATACTGAAAAGTATCATACTCTTTAATATCAAGACTAACAATATTGGAACATTGTTTTAAAGCTAAGGGTAGGCTATAAAAAAAATGAGTAAACTCTAAGTGCTGTACTTTGGTGCCATACCTTGAATAGAAATTAAGTTGATAATTTCTACAGCCTTGACTAAAAAATTTAGATAAAGTTAGACGTTCATATAATACTTGATTCACCACCTCATAACATGTTTTATTTAAAAATCTTAGGTTTAGTAGCTCATCGTTAGAAGCTAGCTCAATAATATCTTTTAGGATTAAATATGGGAGCTTATCTAGCATTTTTTTAAATTTCTTGTTTAAGGCTTGAGTCATTATTTTTTTTCTATCTGATTAAACTAGTGAATCACAAACCAAGAAGAATTTTAGAAATTAAAATGTTTGATTGGTTTATAAAATTTGGCTTTATTTTAAGTTTAATTAGAAATTTTTAATGTATCATTAAGTATATGTATACTAACTATAATAGTACATCAATACAACCCATATGTAAAAAATGGGTATAATGTACAACGAAGTTTAGATTCGTATAAAAATTTAATTCTAAAGCCTTTATACTTTCTTATTTAATACAATAGAACAATGAATAAGAACAATCCCCAAATATAGTAAATGGAATAATTCCAAGTATCTTTTTAGTTTATTAAAAATAATAATAAAAAAAGAGCCTAATTAATTTTCCCTTTAAATTGATATATGGAAGGGGAATTCAGTAGCCAAACGTGCGATCGATGCTCCAAATGGAAGAAAAAATGTAGTCGACATATTGATGGGTGCATTCGTTGTTTAATGAGTAATGTCAAGTGTGCTTATTCAATGATAAAACAAAGAAAGAGAAGATTTAATTTAGAAATTAAATTAAAACTGGATACGGGATTGCCTACGATCCGAAGGTAGTTTTAATAAATATGATAGATGTTAATGTATATAATGATTTGTTAGCCTACAATTGCCGTCTGACTCATCGTTTGAGATAAAACTAGAAAGATATTTACTAAAATCGCCTTTAATAGTTTATTTTATGGGATTAAGCAATATATCAAAGGATACCAAGTTGCCTCAAGAAAGACTAACAATCATCAACATGCTGGGAGCGTTGAATAAGTTTCGACCAGATATTTTCGGGAACAGAAAGAATAACTACCCAGCAGTAACAGCAAATAGCCCGCTAGCTATCTATGGAAGTGAAGAATTATATCAGTCTTGCTGTGACGCATACTTTACCTATTTTAATACCTATTTTCCATTATTTTGTAAGAAAACATTTTTGAAAAAAGAAGATAGAATGATAAAATTGGTGGTACTCGCTAGTGGGATACGTTTTTTGAAAATTAAGGTTAATTTTTTAGACTTGTTGCACCAAGAGATCTATACCTTAGTTAGTAGAAGGTTGTTTAAGCCCAGTTTAAGCTTGATTCAAGCTTTATTTATCATATCTTATTTTTTATATTCCACTCCCATTTTTTTTAAATTGATAAGATACAGTGCATATAGTTTACTGGGTCTATGTTATAGTCTGGGTTTACCTTACAAGAAGGATCTAGAAAGTAAGTTAACTTGGCTAACTCTTATTAACTACAAGAGGATTGGAATGTTACTAAGTAGAACGATTGTGCCCGAAAGTTTATATCATGGGCATATTTTAAAAAATATTAAAGATGAAGAATTAAATATTCGATATCAAGGTATGCTACAACAAAATATACTAGTATCCCAAATTTTCGATGCTTCAAAAAATAGTCAATTAAAGATATCCGTTTTAAAATTAGTTCAAAAAATGAATGTAATTCTCCAAACTTTAAAGTCGAAAGAAGATTATTACCCTTATTTAACAAACATGGGTAATGCCAACCTTTTGTTCTTGATAATTAAAACAATCGATTTGTATCCCAATTTAAAATCGAATTTTAATCTATTAAAGTACTACCAGGCTTCCCATCTTCAGCTAATATACTTACAATTAAAATATAAAGGAGTTCCGTTATTAGCAGATCAGTTTTTTATACTCACAAGTACTATTTCAAGTTTGATGAAAAGTTTAAATCTCAATAAAATACAGTTTAAATCAGAATTTAAGCAAACTATATTAGATTATTACAGTGAATATAATCAACTTCCTCAATTTGTTGGAGTAGTTAATATGCATTTATCTTTAATTGATAGGTTGACTAAAGCAGTTGAATAAATTTATAATAATAATAATAAACACAAACATGTATAATAGAAATATTTTATTTTATCATCTATTTCTTTCTTTTTATCAAAGACGTATTAATTACATTTATTTCACCACTACGCTTTACTTGTTTCTGTTTACCAAATTTTAAGCCCTCGACGGATTTAGGTTCATGGATTGGGATTTTATTATCTAGTAAAATAGTTTCAACTTCTTGACTTGCTTTTAAAGCCTTTTCATAGGTACTGAAATCTGAAGTGTTAGTTATTATATTAAAGATTCTATAAAAGCTTTTTTCTTCCTCAGGTCTTGACTCTATTTCATTTATCAAGTCTTCGGGTTCCAGGCTTTCAGAATCTTCACTATCTTCGCTTCCATTAGCTGATGCATCATCATTTTTACTATATGCATTTTTACCCTCTTCTTTATGATCAAGTTCGTTATCCGATTTCGTTGATTCATTATCCTCTTCACCACTTTGGTTTTCTTTTTTTGCAGCTTCCATTAAAAGTTTGTCTAAAACATCTCTCTCTAATAAACCTTTCTTACAATTCATATTAAAATTTGACAAAAAAAAAGTGGCTACTAATTGGCCAGTATTACACTCTTCAGTAAAAGGCAAGATGAGTAAAAACTCTTTAATTGATAAATCTTGATTATATTCACTTTTACTCAATCTAGTTAAACAATCATCATTTAGATTTAAAATGACTTGTTTTACTATGTCATTTTCGTTGTAAATAGTAGAATAATTCCATCCATCCAATGAGTTTTTAACTAATGACTTGATTTGACCTAGTTCATTCCCTGGTACATAAATATATTTTTTATAGTTTAAGTTCACTTCAAATAATGGGCTGTCCAAAATATCTACCCAATAGTTAATCAACTGTTTATCATTCAACATCTTTTTATTAATATTCCTTTTGGAATTTTTAAAAAGGTACTGGGGTTGAGGTTTGGCAAATAAATAGATCAAATGTCTACTTTCTCTATAATGATATTTTCTATAATCCAAATAGCTCTTGAGCACCCTTTTCATTACCTTTGGTGTCTTGCCGTAACCAGTAGTATCCACCTTATCAATAATTGTAATAAATCCTTCCTCATCTCCTTGTAATAAAACCTGGTATTCATAACTTGTAAATCCACCTAATAGTATTTTGTCTTCATATACCAATGTTACCCTTTCCCTTGTGAATCCAAAGCTCACCTCTATATCATCCAGCTTCTCACATATATTTTGTTTCTCAACACAGGTTAATGTGGTTGCGAATCTAATATTTTTAAATTCGAATAGACCTGCCTTTATATAATCTTCTAGAGTTAAGGTTTCCATTTTGTTAAAAAAGAAATTAGTATCTTTTTTACTCAAAATCGATTCCATGTTTCATTACATTAATGATCCTTAAAATGATGAAAATTGGTATATTTTAAGTTCTAATTTTTGTATTTTAATATAATAAAAGAGTTCTGGTTTTCTAATAGACATACTTAATTAAGCAGATAAGTTATGATAATTAATTATTATATACTAAAATACTGAATACCCTTACTAGCTAATAATTAGTAGAGCTTATGAATAATTAGTAATAATCATTAATATTAATTGAACATTGATTTTATATTGTTATTTCAACTTATAACTAATTTATTATTTCGTATTTAATATAGCATTTTATTTTTGGATCTTGAGACAAAGATGCCAAGACCAATGTGTTAACCTAATAGATAATTAATTATTAACTATTATTGTACCTTTTTATAAAGCAATGATAAGTCATCATTTCACTTATTTTTTATAAATTTAAGTGTCTCATAACTTTCAAGAACTTAATTGTAAAGAAAAATTATGCTGTATAATAGTAAAGAGTATGATCACTTCAAAAACTAATTACCTCAATGTTAGATTAATAAGGTTCGCAAAAAACTTTGGAAGTTACTGTACAATTTTTATGGTTGTAAGTATGATTTTAATTCTACTAAATTCACAACTTGATCCGAATAAAACTTATTTAGGTTGCTTATGAGCTATAAATAGTTTTGGTAGAAGATTATATATATTATTATAATTGACTGTTGCTGTTATGAACTTCATATGAAATCGGCTTATCACTATTATCCCTTTTTAATTGATATTTTTTACTAAGTTGTGTAGAATAATAGAGGAGCTAGCTGCTCCATTCAAAGTCTATTTATAAATGATAGGAATTCTCTATATTTTATAAGAAAGAGTAAATTTGGGTTATCTATGTCATCATTGATGATTTATAAAAGTCTTCAAAAAATAACAATTGACTATACTCAACGTCATGAAAAGATCATGTAAAATTTATTATTATTCTTAGAGGGAGAATCATGCTATATCTTCAAATGTCTTAATGTCAATAATGAATCTCTGAAAAGCTCTTAGTAAATACTTCTAGCTCTTTTCAATTTTTCACTTAAGTTTTAAATATAAGGGTCCATTTTTTAAAATATTTGTTCATTTTAACAATCATTTAATGATAATGTGTTATTTGAATTGTTAATGTTAAAATAGTTCGTGGTTGATTATAACCAAGTACACCTTAAGAGAAATAGCCTATACAGAGCCTATTTACCTATGATTGAATGGAACAAATTTAATACGAAAAGTTAGACAAAGTTCTACATAATTTTATTCTTTAAATAAGTTAAACTACTACCACGCATATATGGCTAATAAATTGATTGAGAACCGACATTCATAATAGATCCAATAAAACTAAATGATTTAACACAACATAAAAACGAATAACGAAATATGATAGTAAATTGGTAAATTTAGGTTATATATACTTTCAATAACGCTGAGCTCAGATTATAATAATAATAAACAATAGAAAGTTCTTAGGTGGAAATGAGAATAGAATCTTAGCAATATATTCTTTAAGTTCATAACATTCGAGTTTTCTATCATTTGGTTCCTTTAAGTTGAGGTTGGGTTTGGTAGTTATTGGCGTTGGTGAAAATCAAAAGTTTTAAAATAAGATGAAACTATCTTTAAAGAATAATATTAATAAAATAACCATTATATAATTATTATATAATAAGTTTATTTTTATAATGAGTAAGCTATAAAACTCAATAACAGTGGTGGGCTATGGTATAATAAATGGTAAAATAATTCTGTAAATTTAAAATTTTGAACTTAGTAACTTGATAGCAAAAGAATAAATCTCATGATTTAATAAAGCTTTTTAATCATTAATTTCTGGGTACCAAAAATAGCGACTTTTTAGTTTCAACTAAGTGACCAAATATTACAAGTTTAGATTCCTAACTAAGTATTAATGGGAGATATGTTATAGTGAAGTTTACTATATTATTATTATTAATATAAGATGCTTATAGCTCTATTGGACAAAATACATAATAGAGTTAATAGAAAAATAAAGTGATAAAGCGGCGAAAGCGTATAAAGTATGATGGACTTTGATACATTTGCATTATTAACTAAATACACTATTTATTGACATTGAAATATATAGCTAAAAAATGAGACTTGTGAATTTAATAATGAATAAATATCCCAACCTCTAGTTTCTTTGAATTTCAATTTACTATACGCACAGTATACTTAAAATAGGCCAGCAGTAGAGATATTATTGAAATTTCTATTGAACATCATTTTTTTATCATATAGTTTGTATATAGCTATTAGTCTATGGTAAAGTCTGCATAAAATCAAGTTTAATAAAAGGTTATACTATCGTGGTTCAAATAAACCTGGGGTTGTAGGAGGAATAAAATAAAAGATCTATTAATACGGAATCTATTTTTGGAAAGTCCGACTTTGAATTTCTAAGCCACATTTATTTTTATCTTTTTTATTCATCATTTTTTATTAATTCTTGTAAATCAACAAAAAATAATAAAAAATAATTAAAAATAAAACTTTAATTAAATACAGAAGTCAAGTCATTTTTCATTTTGTCTTTTTCATATTTAAATATGGCTAACTGTATATTTTAGCTTATTATGTCTATTAGACGCTTTAATGTGGAACTAGTAGTAGTTTCAATAGCTCCATATAGCTTTATTAATTCGTTTTAATAAATTGTAAATTAGACATTAATTAATTAAGGATAAAAACATTTATCTGTAATGGTAAAAGGAAGTTCTAATTCTCCATATTTTTTACTCCAATTGGATTTAATGCATTAAGTGAAGAAACTTAAATGATTAGTTTGAATCTGAATCCGAAATTAATTATATACAAGGGAACCAATAAGCTCAAGGCTACAGCCAATAGTGAGATCATTAGGAAGAAATTCTTCTGTGTTAATGTGTAATTTCTAAAATTAAACTCTTAATAAAATGTTCTTAAAAGAGGGATTGAATTGCAGCCTAAATATGTAAGAAATATTCCATTACCTCGGTTTTGGTTGTACTATAAAGTGCGCTTAACCTATTAAAATGAATTTTTGGATTAATTTGGAACATTAACCACTATAACAAAGTTGCTACTAAAAACTATTACCAGATAATACTTGAAATTAATTTACATCAATTTAAAAGTATATAAAGAATAGTAATTTCAATTTATTTTTTTACTCTTTAAATATAAATATTTAATTTGGTGGTTTATAAAAAGTTCAATTTTATATAAATAATTTACTATATACATAATTTAAAATGAAATCCTCTCTCATTGCCGTTTGCGTTGCTTTAATCACTGGACAATTGTCCGCTAGTGCTAGTTATGAAGTTCCTTCATACAACGTCGAAGTTCCTTCTTATGAAGTTACTTCTTCATCAACTGTTTCAACTCCAGTTTATGAAACTAGCACTTCATCAACCGAATCAACCACTTCAACTGTTTCAACCCCAAGTTACGAAGTCACCACCTCAACTTCATCAAGTGTATCTTCCTCAGTTTCTACTTCAACTGTTTCCACCCCAACTTATGAAACTGGGTCTTCATCAAGTGTAACTTCATCAACTACTAGTCAAACTACTACTACTGATGAAGACTGCGAAGAAGAAACTAGCACTACTGCTACTTACACTGTCCCAGCTGAAACTTCTTCAACTGCTACCTACACTGTCCCAGCTGAAACTTCTTCAACTGCTACTTACACTGTCCCAGCTGAAACTTCTTCAACTGCTACTTACACTGTCCCAGCTGAAACTTCTTCAACTGCTACTTACACTGTCCCAGCTGAAACTTCTTCAACTGCTACTTACACTGTCCCAGCTGAAACTACTCAAACCACCCCAGGAAAATGCCATGTCATTACTCGCACTATCAAAAAGTGCCACTCAACTCCTACTTACGAAACCACCCCAGCTACCTCAACTGCCTCAACTCATACTTATGAAACCACTACCCCAGTTACCTCAACTACTGATGTAACCACCTCAACTACTGGTACTGAATCAACTCATACTTATGAAACCACTACCCCAGTTACCTCAACTACTGATGTAACTACCTCAACTACTGGTACTGAATCAACTCATACTTATGAAACCACTACCCCAGTTACCTCAACTACTGATGTAACTACCTCAACTACTGGTACTGAATCAACTCATACTTATGAAACCACTACCCCAGTTACCTCAACTACTGATGTAACCACCTCAACTACTGGTACTGAATCAACTCATACTTATGAAACCACTACCCCAGTTACCTCAACTACTGATGTAACCACCTCAACTACTGGTACTGAATCAACTCATACTTATGAAACCACTACCCCAGTTACCTCAACTACTGATGTAACCACCTCAACTACTGAAGTAACCTCCTCCACTCCATGCACTACTGGTTCCACCTCAACTACTGATGTAACTACCTCAACTACTGGTACTGAATCAACTCATACTTATGAAACCACTACCCCAGTTACCTCAACTACTGACGTAACCACCTCAACTACTGAAGTAACCTCCTCCACTCCATGCACCACTGGTTCCACCTCAACCACTGATGTAACCTCATCAACTGAATCTACTTCTACCACTGAATCTACTACCTATGAAACTGGTTCCACCTCAACCACTGATGTAACTTCATCAACTGAATCTACTACCTATGAAACTGGTTCCACCTCAACTACTGATGTAACCACCTCAACTACTGAAGTAACCACCTCCACTCCATGCACCACTGGTTCCACCTCAACCACTGATGTAACCTCATCAACTGAATCTACTTCTACCACTGAATCTACTACCTATGAAACTGGTTCCACCTCAACCACTGATGTAACTTCATCAACTGAATCTACTACCTATGAAACTGGTTCCACCTCAACTACTGATGTAACCACCTCAACTACTGAAGTAACCTCCTCCACTCCATGCACCACTGGTTCCACCTCAACCACTGATGTAACCTCATCAACTGAATCTACTTCTACCACTGATGTAACTTCATCCACTGAATCTACTACCTATGAAACTGGTTCCACCTCAACCACTGATGTAACTTCATCCACTGAATCTACTACCTATGAAACTGGTTCCACCTCAACCACTGATGTAACTTCATCCACTGAATCTACTACCTATGAAACTGGTTCCACCTCAACCACTGATGTAACTTCATCCACTGAATCTACTACCTATGAAACTGGTTCCACCTCAACCACTGATGTAACTTCATCCACTGAATCTACTACCTATGAAACTGGTTCCACCTCAACCACTGATGTAACTACCTCATATGGTTACGATTATGGTTACAATCCTACCAGTGAACCCATCAAGATTGTTGACCCAACTCCAGAATACGGAGTCTACGGATATTAAGCAAATTATAGTACTATAATTTTCAAATATTAAAACATTTTATCATTAATCTCTTTATCTCTCTTTAACATAAAATAAAACCACCTATTTCAAAAAAATTGATTAGCTCTATAGTTACAGATATTTAGTATTATTTTGATATATTATAACTTTCAAGTCAATTCTATTGATGGGAATCTATTAATAAGCTTTCAATTTTTGGTCTTTAGTTACTACTAATGATTAATAGGAGAGGGTTCATTTACCAAGAGTTTTGTGATATCAAGCTTAAAAAATGAAAAATTTGAAGCAGTTAACTTTTACTACCATCATTATATGCGTTGCTTTGTAGTAATACTTTTATTTATGATAGAGGGTTCCTAGAAAACAGACAGTTATTAGGGGAACTAAAGACTTTGGAAAGAACTTTACAAATAATACTTTGTCTAAGGTAAAAATTTTACCAAAATAGACAAACCTTAGTACTAAAAATATACTAAAACAGTTATAGATAATGAAAAAAAGCTGGGAAATCAGATGATAGACTATTTCAATATCACTTTGATCATTAGAGTGAGGTAAAAAATGTATTTTTTAAAGTTTTAAAATAAACTTCTAACATTAGTCTACATTAACCAAACTAAAACTTACAGCTTTATATTCAAAGGTATCTATATCTATATGGGGATGTTTTTTTTGGCTTCATCATTCTTTTCATCTTTTAAGCACTATTTGAACAGAAAATTATTAGTAAAATTCTTAAATCCAAATATATCGATATCATTATAGCTTATTTTTGGGGCCTTTGCTTTTGGCACACAAAGTTATCAGCTAATTACAGCTTTAGCTCCTCTATTTTGTCACCTTATTTTTTGTCTAAGTCAGCTTATATAAAGCAGCCTTCGAAGTAGCTTAGACTTATTAATATTTTGTGCTTTTCAATCTCTTGTTTTTATTTTCTAATACCTGCTTTTTGTTTTATTTCCATAAGTGGGATTTGAAGTTGATTGGCCCTTTCGAGATCCAAGAAAATGATTGATTTTATGTATTTAAAATTTTTAACGTACATCCCCTATTTAGTTAAAATGATACTTATTTTTTACAATTATTTTCGCACTTTCTATAAAGTTGATTATTTACAATAAAGTATTTTAATTAAAAATCATATTTTTCTAAAGTGATTAATACTGCTCAACATAAGAACCTTATCAGTGTAATTAATCTTATATGATGAAATAACAAAAATTTACAAAGTTGAGTTCATAATTTTCATAATTTTATAGTTTTAAATAAGTTGATTTTTATATTTGATTTTCTCTCTCTTTTATAGCTCTTAACTGCCATTGATTGATGCTCTAAATATGTAGACCATCTATTGAAAATATTGAAAGGTAGTCTAGTTTCCTATCTAGTCCTTTTCTCTACATATATATACTTTTTATAGTAGAAAACTTATTCGGTTAAAGGACAACATTGTATTGGCTTTAAATCTAATCAACTGAAATCAGAAAAAACCTAAGCTCAAGGGGCCTTTAGCATTTCCATAATAGTAGTTACTAGGATTCATAGTTTTTTGATCTCTAAGTGCATATCTTTTTACATAACTAAGACTCTCCTTGCTAGATATTAATTTAATGTAATGAACATTGTCTTAATCACATGTTTTTCGAAAATAAACTAAATAATTTATAACAATTTGATAAAAATTTTATTAGTTATAATTAAAACCATAGACTCATTTAATTTAATAAAACACATCCCCATATATTAAAATAGTACATTAAGTTAATTAAGTTGTTTGAGCTTTATTTTTTTAAAGTTTTTGAAAGGGAAGACAAAAGCCCTTCTGTGTTTTACTGAAATAAGAAAGTTAATAAAATAATATGAGGAAATCAATCCAATTACCCAAGAATACATATCCTTTTTTACTAAGAAAGTCGCATCACTAGGTGTACAAAATCTTGTACATAACCTTCCATTGTATGAAGAGGGAAGACCCTTAGGGCTTAAAAGAGGGCCAAAACCAAATAAAACTTTCATGTGGGTTCTACGAATGCTCTACAAAGCTGAAGAGCAGATATTCGTGATTATTTAAGTTTTGTTTATTTTTTAAATTCTTTTATAAAATTTATATTGATAATATTTTGAATATATATACTCAAGGTTTACTAATAAATAGTTATCAATAGATAGTTGAAATAATGTATTTTTATAGTATTCATTATTTGAAAACAACTTATATGGTTTGAAAGTGAAAGTAATAATGAAATAAAAATTAGAGGATGTTTATTTTTCAATTTAAAATATAAAAAATTTATTTTAAGATTTTAATTTTATAACAATATTATTAAGTTGAAGTATAGAGAATAATTGATATTGATAAAGGCTTATAGTAAAATTATTATGGTCAAGTTTTCAAAATTCCAAGTTAATTTTATTTTATTTGATGTTTTATAAAGGGAGAGCTTAAATAAATTGGTTTATTTTAAAGTTATAATTCATATAAGAAATTAAGTTCTACTTGTAAAGAAAGGAGAAGGGGGCTATCAGTAAAATAATCCTCTTATTTCAATAGTTAGTTTGCTACTATCTATAGATAACAAAATTGAGGTTTTTATATTTAATTAATAACAAGTACAATGAATAATTAAAGACATATGATACCAACATCTGATTTACCAAATTTAGATTTAATAATAGCTAAAGGTCATTTACTAGTAATATTTCCATCAATTAGCAGACTAATTCAGGTCCATTGGAGCAAAGCATAACGATGATATATAACATGAATTGGTCATTGGGCTGGAAAGGGTCCAGTGTAGCATTAATTGACACTATATAAATAGGCTAACTGAACGATACAATAGCATTGGTTGTTTTTTTCAAACAAAAAATATTAAAACAATGCTTACCAAATCAGTTATTGTACTCATTACTCTTTTCAGCTCTATTTATTCAGCTCCGCAAACTGAAGACGATCGTATCGTTGGTGGTGTTGAAGTCTCTCCAAAGTTCAAATACCCATGGTTAGTATCCTTACAGGTTAACGGTCGTCATAACTGTGGTGGTATTATTTTAAACAAAAATACCGTATTAACCGCTGCTCATTGTTCTCAAGGTTCTGTATCTTCATATACCGTTAATGTACATCGTCACAATCTTCAACAAACTGCTAGTGCTGAAGGTGGCCAATCTATCCGTGTTTCTCGTATCATTAATCACCCAAGTTATAATCCAAACCGTTTCACCAACGATGTTTCTATTTGGAAATTAGCTACCCCAGCTTCTGTAGATATTGGTAGCATTGATTTAGATGATGGGACTTATGGTGAACAAACAGGTCTTAAAGTATTAGCTGCTGGTTGGGGTGTTACTCGAGCTGGTGGCTCTACCTCTCCAGTGTTAAGAGAGGTTAGTATCCCACTTGTTGATAAAAATACTTGTGCTAGCTATTGGACTAGCAATGGTGTTAACGTTGATGTTAGCTTACAAGTTTGTGCTGCTGCTGAAGGTGGTAAAGATGCTTGTAATGGTGATTCTGGAGGTCCTTTATTTACTACTGGTGCTAATGGTCGTCCAGTTTTAATTGGTACTACTTCCTTTGGTCAACCTTGTGCTAATAGAGGAGTACCTACTGTGTGGGCTCGTACCTCTGCTTTCAGATCATTCATTTCACAAAACTCTTAAATTTTAATAAAAATTATTTCACATAGTTTGTTTTGTTCTTCTATAGTTGATTTTCATTACATGTATTATTGGCAGCATTTTAGAATGTTCATGCTAAAACACTACTATAGAATCATAGTCAAAGAATATAGGATATTGTTTTAACAGTATATCCTTCAATGCTACGATGAAAACAGAAATAGGGCAATAAAAGGTAGATTTTAACTTACAGAGCCTTGAATCAAACTTTCATACATCAAAACGAAATATCCTAAAGTCTCGGCATCCATTCTGCATCCCAGGGTCAATGCTCTTTGCCCTAAAAAAAACGTTTAACTTTGGAAAAGCTTTGGAGTTCCTTAAAACGATCTAATAATATTTCTGTTTTTTTCATATATTAATGTAACATCAAAATTTCATTGCTTAAAACTTATTATTTGTGAAAGCGCCCCCATACATCATAGATACCATTTACAAAAAAATGAATATATTTAATTAAAGACATCTTTGAATTATTTTGGTATACTACCATCGATATGTAGGTACCAGTTTATAGCTAGTGTAATATTAAATGATAATAGTTATTAAGTAAAAATTCTATTTAGATTAATAATTAGAATAATTATAGAAAAATAGAATCAATGGTTTTAAAATTTATTTAAATAGAATAATAAGGGCAGACTATAGCTAGAGGTATCTTAAGAGATTTGAATCTTACGTTGAGTTGAAGAAGTATCGCGTGGGATAATAATTTCTAAGACACCATTATCATACTTGGCCTTAACATCATCAGCGCGGGTACCATGTGGTAGAGATAAAGTACGACTAAAGCTACCATAACTACGTTCACTATAAGTAGCATCTCCTTCTTTATGAGTTTCATCTCTCTTCTTAGTACCTGAGATAGTAATTTGACGTAAGTTATCTGAGAAATCAATATGTAAATCTTCTTTCTTAAAGCCAGGAAGCTCAGCATTAACAGTTACTTTATCTTCTTTGCTATAAACATCGACTTTTGGTGAAAGGTCTTGGAAGTAGCTAGAGCCATGTAGTAATGGACTAAATAGTCCATGATCACTACTAAATGGATGGAATAATGAGTTTTCTTGATTTGATCTTCTTAATGACATTTTATTTAATAATCGACTAAATTTTTATGTTGTTTATCTTTGATTTTTCATCCATTATATACTTTTTCAAAACAATATTACTAGCTTATAACCGTATTATACGTAACAACAATTTCATAATTTCTTTATATTTACGTCACACTTGAAAAAGTATCTAAAAAGTATATTATTATCCAATTATTCTGCATCTAGAGGTTTCTCTTCTAGTTTTATTGATTGATTTTAGAATTTGCAAAAAGCATTATAAAATTAGGAAATTTCTAGCAATTTCGAAACTTTTAGACAAGAATATCAACTTAGCTAGAAAAACCCTACTAAATTTGGAAGTATAAAGAACCAACAAAATAAAACATCTTCATTGTAGCTTATACTATACATAATAAGTTTTGTTTAGAAGACACTCGAAAATATTAGATTCAGATGCTTGGTATTTCAATAAGCATTAAGGAAATATATATAAATAAAATCAAATTGAATTCATTTTAGATAAAAATTTATAACAACAACTAACAATAAAACATGTCATTAAGTCGATTTTTAAGAAGTTCACTTCAACCATTTGAACATCTACATCTATCCCCATTACAACATAGCTTTAGAAATAGAGGTCCACTATTGACTTTTAATGATAATTGGGATGAGTTTTTAAATCCAAAAGTAGAAGTAATTAGAAAAGACCAGCAAACCATTGTTCAAGCCGAGTTAGCTGGTTTTAATAAAGAAGATATTCAAATCAATGTCTCTGAAGATCAACGTCAATTAGTTCTTAGTGGTGAATCTAAAAGAGACAAAACTCATAACGAAGGCGAGATTTCTTATAGTGAACGTGAGTATGGTAGCTTTACTCGTAGCTTTACTCTTCCACCTGGTTCTAAAACTGAAGACATTAAGGCTAAATTTGATAATGGCTTATTAGAAGTTATCATTCCAAAGGGAGAAATTAAGGAACAGCAACGTCAAATTACTATTGATTAAGTGAATTAAGCTATCTTATATATATTTTATAAATTTATTTTTTCATTGTAAATAAAATATTTAAACTAATTTTAATGTTTTGTAATAAAAGTTATGAAATATTAATTTTATCTCAAATATAAATAAATTATAAATAAATTACAAAGCAAAAATATTAATACAAAGTTTATAAAATATTATGTTATTACTTGTAAAGTACAAAATAGAAGATATTATTATTCAAAAACTTCAAATAAGTTTTAACTTTTTTCTAAAAACTAGTTTTAATAGATTAAATTTGTATTCAGAGCCCATCATCTGCATAAATCAATTAACATCCATATATATTAAAAAATATCTATTAAAGTATATGAGTAAACCATCAATAGAACAATTAACCTACTAATTCAATTTATAAAATGCATTAATTAACTATAAGTAATAGCGAGCTAACCATTCAACTAGCACAAAATAAATGATTAAAAAGACATGATATTCTCATCTGATTGAATTTAACCTTACATTTAGTAAAAGTTAATAATCACTCATTTTAAAATTATGGATAATCTTCAGACTAATTTAGATTCACCAACGCTAACCACAATAATGACTTATAACATGAATTATCATCGGTTAAAAAAGTTTGACGTGTTGCCAATAAATACTATATAAATAAGTTGAACAAAGGGCTAAAATTATTTTGTTCAAATAAAGAGAGCATTAAAATAATGTTTATCAAATCTGTTATCGTCCTCATTACCCTTTTCAGTACGATCTACTCTTCCCCTCAAACTTTGGATAATCGTATCATTGGTGGTGTTGAAGTCTCTCCTAAATTCAAATATCCTTGGTTAGTTTCTTTACAATTCAATGGACGTCATGGCTGTGGTGGTGTAATCCTTAACAAAAACACCGTCTTAACCGCTGCCCATTGTTCTCAAGGGACTGTATCTACTTTTAGCGTAAATATTCACCGTCATAATTTGACACAAACTTCATCTTCTGAAAATGGAGAAACTATTGGAGTATCTCAAGTAATCAACCATCCAAATTATAATCCAACTCGTCATACCAATGATGTTTCTATTTGGAAATTAGCTACTCCAACTACTTTAGATATTGATGGCATTGATTTGGATGATGGGACTTATGGTGAACAAACTGGGCTTAAAGTGATTGCTGCTGGTTGGGGATTAACTCAAACTGGTGGGTCAGTATCTCCTGTTTTAAGAGAAGTTGCAATCCCAATTATTGATAAAAACGTGTGTTCTAAATATTGGACCTCTCATTTCGTCAACGTAGATATTAAGGTGCAAGTATGTGCTGGTGGTGAAGGTGGTAAAGATGCTTGTAACGGTGATTCTGGAGGTCCTTTGTTCACTACTGGTGCTAATGGTCGTCACGTTTTAATTGGTTCAACTACTTTCGGTAAACCTTGTGCTTACGAAGGTGTTCCTACTGTATGGGCAAGAACCTCTGCTTTCAGGTCCTTTATTGCCCAATATTCTTAAATTAAGTAAATTTGGGATTTACTATAGTTTATTTATCAAGTTTTTTTTTACTATTATTAACATTCAAGATATCCAAGGTAAAGAAATGGGGATGTATTTTTTTGTTTAAGAATTTTACTAACAATTTTTCCACTCAAACAGTGCTTAAAAGATGGAAAAAATAATGAAGTCAAAAAACATTCTTGTATATTAAGTATTATTTTAATGAGTATCATTTATTTATTAGTACAATATAATAATAAAGTGGAAATAGAATATTAAAAAGTGATTTTAGCACAAAAATCTTATTAAAACCCATATATACTATAGCAAAATACATCAAAGCTAGCATTATCCATACTACACTCTATTCTGAGATAAATCCCAATTTTAGTTGATATTACCAAAATTGATATAATACTTTTCTTAATTAGACCCTGAATAGCATAAAATCAGATTTTAGAGTTCTTTTAACTTGATCCACCAATTAACTTTGTTTTTAATGATTAAATTTTTAGTAAATAATATTTACTAAGAATAAAGAGAGATAAGCTAATAAGATTAATATTTACATTACTTTGTTTTTAATATTATATTAAGTTTCAAGCAATATGTAATATATAAAAGCTTAAGCTTTGTATCAAAATAAAACAATAAAAAATTGAATTCAATTCATTTTGATAACAAAGATTGTGAAAGCAGCTTTAGAATAAAATATTATGCATAGTTTAATAATTGTTAATAATCATTAGAAAAACTCATTGGATAATATCAATAATATAACATGCTATAAAATATACTATAGTATAGCTATATGTATTGTTATCAATAGTGATAACATTGATAATATTAAACTCTGTCAATAGTAATTAATTGTTATCATAACTATTTAAACAATTCAGGGGGTTGGGGTTAAACTTAAATTAACCTAAGAATACTTTTCAAATTCACCATTAAAATTGCCACATTAAATATAAGAACCAATCAATTGCTTGAAGAATAAGCACAAGTATTAATTGAGATACAACTCTACTTAAAATTTGATCTTTTCTTTTTATTATAAATTTAATCTGTTCTTTTCTCTTCAACAATGCGACTATATAAAAAAATAGGTTATATTATTGGAAGTTTTGTATTTATAACTTTAATTTATCTTTACAATTTACGTCGCTTATGTCGAGAAGATACCGCCATTTATCCTACTGTAACGTATACTAAAATTGATAAATTAATCCATATGACGGCCAAAGATGAAACCCATGTATATAAAGAAATCAAAGATTTTTGGATGTCTAGAAATCCAGAGTATATATATAAAGTATATAATGATTATGAAATTGATACTATAGTGCGAGATAATATGGACTCAGAAGTATATGAAGCATTTAAATTACTACCTAGACCAGTATTGAAAGCAGATTATTTTCGATATATAATTTTATATCTTTATGGAGGAATTTATAGTGATACAGATACTATTTGTTTAAGGCCCATAGATACTTGGAGTGATGGTAAAGAAGATGTTGATATGATCTTAGGTTTGGAAGGTTATGAACCTAACAAAGAATATGTTTGTGAAGAAGAAGGTATGGCAAGAGATATTCAATTTACTCAGTGGACTATAATGAGTAGAGCTAAACATCCCATTTTATTAAATGTGATTAATAAAATTAAAGAAATTACACCCATTATGATTAATAAAACGTATACTAGTTATTGTGATGTATTAAATTGGACAGGACCTGGAATTTGGACGGATGCTGTTATGGATTATTTAAGTTTAAAGAATACTACGGAATTGGATATTAAAAAAGGAAAATTAATTAATGGAGTTTATATTTTACCTAATACAGGGTTTAACGGACCAGATGAAGAATATGATCCAGAAGCTAAAGTTCAACATTTATTTTGGGGTTCTTGGAAAAATCATACAATATTTAAATTTTATCAAGAAATTGATCGATATTTTTATTTTAGATTTAGATGTTAAAAATGAATTTTATAATATACAACATTTAATCTCTTTTTCTTTTTACATAATACTTTTAGATTTATTATATTATAATATATTATGTTATATTAGCAAAATTGTTATATAAGTAAACAATAAGTTTTAAAACGTAAAATAAAATATTATTTATATTCAAAATTCAATCTTATTTTATTCTTTTTTTAATTTAAAATTATTAAAATCCAATACTAATTCAATATTAGATTCTTTTAAAGTTGAATTAATTTCCACTTGAACAGTTTTTGTAATATAAGATAATAATCGACTTGAGTTTAAATCTAATTCGTTTAATTGGTGCATTTTTAATAACTAAATGTAATAAATAAAATATCAATAAATATGATTTAATTTAATAAATAATAAATAATAATAAATAACAAATAATTACCTCTTGAATTCTTCCCTCTCGAAGTATAAAACCACCTTGTAAATAAGATTGATTTAAATTTAATTCGGCTTTTTTAATATATGGACAATTTGCTTCAATAATACTTTCTAATAATTTTAGACTAACTGGTAATTGTTCAATGTTATATTCCTTCTTAATAAGTTCCTTTTCACTTCCATAGAATACTAATGATTCAGTTTGATTATTAGTAACTAACCAATCAGATACTATATACTCTTCATTTCCTTTATTACTTGAATGACCTTTGAATGCTAGTTTACCAAGTATTTTAGTATTGTCTAAAGGTTCTTCTTGAGTTGAAATGATTTTAAACTCTAAACTAGATGTTGGACTTCCAAGTTGATTTTGATTAATATAATCATAAATCAAAGTATTTGATAATACACCAAATATATTATTATGAGTTAAACTATTGACTAATTGACAGCCTAATAAAGCATTAATAGCTTGACTATGAGATTTTGGAAAAAAAGGATCATCAGTATATAATAATCTTAATTTAGAATGATTGTTATTTAATATTTGTTTAGTAAATACATTATTTAATAAATGTCGATCTCTTTGCATAATTTTTTTTATAAAATCAAAAGTAACTTGTTGAATAAAAGTAACTATAGACCATGGCTTAGTAGAATATAAATTCTCGTAATCTTCTGATTTTAAATTGAATTGAATTTCGTTGGAAAATAAAATATCATTTAGGTCCTCACTTGATTGATATTTAATAGTAATTGAATTAGAGATCTCCTTTGGTGGTTTAATATGATATGTCACTTTCTTGGACAAAAAATAATAAATTCGCATAATTTCATCTGATAATAATGCATTTTTAGTAGTTAAATAGCTATCTTCTTGTCCCACTTGGAACTGCATTGGAAATGAATGTGAAAAAGCAGAGATGCTAGAATAAATATGAGTGGCATTGAATTCATTAATATCAATCTCATTGTTATTATATTTAATATAACTTATTTTAACATTGTTGTTACTTTCTGTTTTGTATAAGATATAAGATATAAATTAATAACTATAATAATTAAAATTAAAATTAAAACTAAACTTACCAATACTCTCTTGAATTGATCCGTTATTAATAAATTCCTTAAAAGATATAACTTTTGTATTATTGATAGTAGTAGATGCAACCTCTTTATCTAATACAATTAAAATAACATTTTTATCTTTAGTTATTTTAATAGCTTCATCTAATTGAATTTCATTAATAAAAAACACATCATTTTCTTTAATTAATTCATTAATCTTTTGGTCAAAATTCACAATAACATTTAAATGAAAACCATAATAAACCGAAGCTAAAAAAAGATATTATTATAATTAAACAACAAAAAATAAGAATAAAATATAATTACCTAAAAATACAGTAAAACTTTCAAATGAATTCTTATCATCATAAATGAATAAATTTCGCTCACACAATGTTTTAATACTTTTGCCGACTTTTTGTAATTCCTGTGGTACATTTTGAACTTCTCCCTTAACACTTACCTTTGCCTCATTAATCCAAGTATTTAACCAATCGTTTAGTCCATTTAATTGTCGACTTACTCTAATAGTTAAATCGGAACTAAAAGGAGTAGCACGGTTTCTGTAAACAACAGACTCGTTTTTTAATCGGGTTGGTGAAGTGATGCATTGATTTAGTATAAAACTAGGATGAATATCATAACTGAAGTTGGTAATGAAATTGTAAACTAATAAGAGAGTTATAGTTAATAATAAACAATAACTTAATTCATCTAAATGGAGATCCATAGTTGATGTATTGCTTTGATTTTCTTTTTTTTTCAATAAAAAAGGAGCTTTTGTTTATTTTCTACTTTTATGTACAATTCGCTTCTTTTTATTATCGGCTTTCAGTTTCTTATTGGTTTGTCTTTTTATTCTTTTTATTAGGATAAATAGAAATCACTGTCTTATTGTACGTCATACTACAAAATTTTAAATCTGATAAATCTAATAATTTTACACAATTGAGAAAATCCGCTTTAAGTTTCGGTTAAACATAAAGTACAAAAAGGAAAACTAGTAAGTTTATCCATCAATAAGGTTAGTAAAATAGTGTATTTTGATCAAGAAAAGGAGGAGTATACGCTAGAAGAAGGTTTTAGATAGGTACTTCTAAAACTTATTTAGTAAAACACTAAAAGCATTCATTTTATTAATATAAACTCTCTCATTACTAAATAAAGCAAGTTTTATGAGCAACTTGTTGAAACCTTTATCTAATGATAAAAGAAAAAATTGCAGTAATTTTTACTTAAATTTTAATTTAATTTTAACTTAAATTTCTTTTTTTAACAATTAAAGAGACCAAAATTGAACACGATTGAATTTTAAAAATAAATGAACATGATTTTGTATTACTGCCTAAAAAAAGCACAAGATTTTCAGTTAAGTTATATCAATGTAAAAATGAAATTAATAAAATTGAACGTTACAGTTTAAATTCAACATAAAAACTGTTAAAAGAGAATTCAAGTTTTAAATCTATTTTACTCTTTACTTTTATTTTATTACATCTTTCAATGCACTTCCACTATTATCTTCTTCTGCTTCCATTCATAACCTCCTTGCATCTTCATCCTTCTATATTGGGGAATACCGATCCTGATAGTGACCCAAAATCAATTAAGATTATAAATAATATATTAGCTGAAGCTATTGCCGTGTTTGTTACTTTAAAAGAGGAGTAATTGTTAATAATATTCAAACATTATATTATCTATAAATATATTTATTATTTGATTTATAAAAAATTTAGGTATTAAGGCTCTATATTATATAATAAAGCATTTCAACTTTTCGTTAGTGTTAATTTGTTTAATTTTGTCATATTAAAATAGTAATAGCAAGTAATAGTTAAAAAATAACAAAATAATAGCCTTACTTTTTTTATTTTAAATTATTTTGCATAGAAGAATAGGACTCATTTATATAAATACTTAATTACCAGCTATTCAAGATCTAATGTGATTCCTTATATTTAATCATAATTTTTTTATTCACTTTTAGTTCGCTTACATTCTCTAGAAATTGATTCTTCACTAGGTTCACTGTGATTAACTGAACCATTTTTATTGAAATTAGCTTGCTTTTGACTTGAATTTCCATTACTCTCTACTCCATGTTTTCCATTATTATCCGGTTTTGAGATGCTTTGAACTGATCTCTTCTTTTGTAATTTAATTATTGGTGTTGGTGCTTTGATACTTGAAATTGAAGATGATCTAGTTTTAAGTGATAAACTAGAACTATTAAGCTTTTCTGTTTCTTCACGTGTACGAAAGGTTTGAACTTTAGGTTTTACCCAAGAATAATCAGGTATAGGATGAGAAATGATACGTTTAGCTGGTTTGGTTTGAGATGAAGTGATTAAAGTAACACTGCTTTTTTGCTTCATTGTCTCATGGCTACGTTTTAAATTAGGTTTGCTATCAACGCTACTTACTCTAGGATTGCTAATCCCTGTAAACGTCCTTTTAACTAATTTGGTAGTTGAAAGAGCAGAGTTGGATCTACTTGGAAGTTTCGTTATCTGCTTCTTATCTTGTAAATTATCGCTTTTTTCATTAATTTTAATTAACCTTTCACCTTTACATTGGAATTGAACTACCTCTTTATTGTGAAATGAACTTATTTTTGATTTTACCAATGAATAATTAGCCATAGGATATTGAATAATGGTTTTGCGTGGGTTTGAACTTTCTTGTTGCTTATTACTCTGAGAAGAAGTTTGACTTTCTTTAATGGGATCTGTACTTTTTTCCAATAGAGACCTATTTAAAACTTCTGAATCCTCTTTTTGTTTCTCAAAGACTTGAACTTCTCGATTTAGTTTCCTTGCTAATGTAGGATATGGATACTTTTGAATATTCTTCAAAATAGCTTCACTTAAATAACCATCTATTTTCTTCTGCCTTTCTGGACAACGATAAGTATACAATTGATATGTATGTTTCACAACATTTCGAACATTAATGTCTTTATCTGATAAGCCCTGTGATAAACATTTTTCAATAGTATCAAAAAAATTCATTGTAGAATCCAATTCCCAATTATAAATAAAAGAATCAATTAAAATTATGCAAGTTTCTCTAACATAAATATTGCTATCCTTTAACCCTTTTTGAAACTCTTGTAACATACCACGATATGGATAGCTCTCTACTATATCTGATAGTGTCTTATATGCCTTTTCTCGTAATAACCGATTTTTTCCCAATACTTTGATTAGGGTGGTTATGAAATTAATTACATACGGCTGAAAATCTTGTTTCAATCCTAAAGCTAATACTGATACTAATTCTTGAGTGGCTAATGATAAGCGTGTCCTATCTGTAGATACAGATTTCATTATTGGTGTATGGATTTTTGAAAATAGAGTTTGAAAGTTGTTACATTGCAAATAGTCTTCATTTGCGAGTAGCTGTGTCTTTAATTTTTTCATTTTAATCTCATATTTGCTCCAGTTCTCTGCTGTCTCTGGCTTTTCAAAAGTAGTAGCACAATCTGATATTAAATCAGATAGTTGGTCTTCAACATTAATTAAATCCATTCTGTTATTTTTAACTTTTTTATAAAAAGAATGAAACCTGGTAATTTTTGTACATTTTATATCACTTGAAAATTTTTTTGTGCAATTCTTGCATTTCGACAACAATTGGTTGGTTCAATTCATTTTTTGGGGATAACCTTATCCTAAAGTTACCTTTTATAGTTGCTTAGTTTGAAGCTGATGTTTTTATACAAGAGAATGACTAATATTGTTTAGAGATAATAACTTATAACATTATTAAATAACAAGTCTACTTCAAAATAAATGTAATATACATCACTAAATTTTGATATTATTAGCTATAATCATAAAATAAAAAAAATTAGCTACATTTTCAAATTGATCTTATTATTAAATGATCAATAAAAATAAACATTAATGTACACAAATGTAGATATTGATATGATGTAGAAAGTTAGAATTATGTTTGAATATTTTATTTACAATGAAAAAATAAATTTATAAAATATATATAAGATAGCTTAATTCACTTAATCAATAGTAATTTGACGTTGCTGTTCCTTAATTTCTCCCTTTGGAATGATAACTTCTAATAAGCCATTATCAAATTTAGCCTTAATGTCTTCAGTTTTAGAACCAGGTGGAAGAGTAAAGCTACGAGTAAAGCTACCATACTCACGTTCACTATAAGAAATCTCACCTTCGTTATGAGTTTTATCTCTTTTAGATTCACCACTAAGAACTAATTGACGTTGATCTTCAGAGACATTGATTTGAATATCTTCTTTATTAAAACCAGCTAACTCGGCTTGAACAATGGTTTGCTGGTCTTTTCTAATTACTTCTACTTTTGGATTTAAAAACTCATCCCAATTATCATTAAAAGTCAATAGTGGACCTCTATTTCTAAAGCTATGTTGTAATGGGGATAGATGTAGATGTTCAAATGGTTGAAGTGAACTTCTTAAAAATCGACTTAATGACATGTTTTATTGTTAGTTATTGTTATAAATTTTTATCTAAAATAAATTCAATTTGATTTTATTTATATACATTTCGTTAATGCTTATTGAAATACCAAGCATCTGAATCTAATATTTTCGAGTGTCTTCTAAACAAAACTTATTATGTATAGTATAAGCTACAATGAAGATGTTTTATTTTGTTGGTTCTTTATACTTCCAAATTTAGTAGGGTTTTTCTAGCTAAGTTGATATTCTTGTCTAAAAGTTTCGAAATTGCTAGAAATTTCCTAATTTTATAATACTTTTTGCAAATTCTAAAATCAATCAATAAAACTAGAAGAGAAACCTCTAGATGCAGAATAATTGGATAATAATATACTTTTTAGATACTTTTTCAAGTGTGACGTAAATATAAAGAAATTATGAAATTGTTGTTACGTATAATATGGTTATAAGCTAATAATATTGTTTTGAAAAAGTATATAATGGATGAAAAATCAAAGATAAACAACATAAAAATTTAGTCGATTATTAAATAAAATGTCATTAAGAAGATCAAATCAAGAAAACTCATTATTCCATCCATTTAGTAGTGATCATGGACTATTTAGTCCATTACTACATGGCTCTAGCTACTTCCAAGACCTTTCACCAAAAGTCGATGTTTATAGCAAAGAAGATAAAGTAACTGTTAATGCTGAGCTTCCTGGCTTTAAGAAAGAAGATTTACATATTGATTTCTCAGATAACTTACGTCAAATTACTATCTCAGGTACTAAGAAGAGAGATGAAACTCATAAAGAAGGAGATGCTACTTATAGTGAACGTAGTTATGGTAGCTTTAGTCGTACTTTATCTCTACCACATGGTACCCGCGCTGATGATGTTAAGGCCAAGTATGATAATGGTGTCTTAGAAATTATTATCCCACGCGATACTTCTTCAACTCAACGTAAGATTCAAATCTCTTAAGATACCTCTAGCTATAGTCTGCCCTTATTATTCTATTTAAATAAAATTGTTCTAAAAAAATTGTATTGGAGCTTTATCAATTTATTTTATATCCATATATTGTATGTGCATCATAAAGTCCTTATTTTTAACACAATCACTTGTAAGCAATTACTATTGTTAGTATTGCATTATAATATACAAATTAATACATCTTCTACTTGCATCATAACTATATAGCTAACTATCGGTGTTATACTTTAATCCTTTTATTGTCAGTATCTATAATATCGCAATTTAATGTGGTTTTGTATCTTTTGTAATCTCATCTATATTATCATGAGATTTTCACCACAAAGCATCCAAATATTCATTAATTCGCTATCATCGTTATTATATTCTATTATATATAAAACTATAAACTTTATTTTCTATTGAAAACTTCTATTGTAGAGTTTTTTATTAGTGGTTTTCTATAGTATTGAATGAGTCGCAAGACCTCCAAGTATTTTATTTAATAAGATCAACCAATTTAAGGTTTATAGAGAAGAGACAAAGCCCAGGCCGTTTAATCATTGTTTTTATATTACTTTATGATTTGGTATATCTATTAAATAAAATCCGTTTATTTTTTCACTTGAATTACAATCATTCTTAAGAATCTTTTAAAATTTCAAATTCCAGCTTTTAAAGTCACATCACCAAGATTTTATAATTTTAAAATCTTTAATCATTTTTCATATTTTTAAATTTCCAAATGTCCAATTTAGATAATATAATCAATACAATAAATTTTATTGATGAAGACCGAGAAAATGATAAAGAAAAAGAGAGACAGCGAGAGGATGAGAAGGAAGAAGAAAGAGAAGATTACGATGAATTAGATGAATTTGAAAATAAAAATAAAAATAAAAATGGGAAAGAAGATGTAAGTTTTAATATTTTTAATAAATCACTAAATAAAAATTAGGAGGTCCAAGAATACATCAATTATCGAGAAAAAGGGAATATGACGGGGCCTAAAGGAGTGATAGCCGATTATCGTTATTTTAAAAAAATACAACAACAAAAAGAGAGTTCAAGTTTAAATAAAATTAACAATGATGTCAACATTGACTCAATTAATGATAATAATAACATAATTGATGAGTTTGATTTAGAACTCGAAGATGAAGAGTTTTTTAAACTATACAAACAAAAAAGAATTGAAAGTTTAAAAAAAGAGATGAAACAAAGCTTTGGTCAAATTTTTACATTAGAATTATTCAATTATAACGATAACATTTCTAATGTTGACAGAGAAGTTCCAGTCATTATACATTTATATGAAAAAGTAAAGAATGTTATATTATTATTATTATTTACTTAATCTCTTTTTTAATAGCATATTTCAGAATGTCAAGAGTTACATCAAGTATTAGTACAACTTAGTAAAGTGTATGGCTATGCCAAATTTTGTGAAATTAAAGCAAGTATAACTTCATCAAAATTTGATGATATTGTATTACCAAGTATATTAGTTTATAGAAATAATCAATTGGAACATAATTTAATAAGATTCATTGATGAATTTAATTCAAAGAATATTAATTTGCAAAATACAGAAGCTGTATTGTTAAGGTGAGTAGAATTTTAATTGTTTATTTGAGTTAGAATTAATTTTTATTTATTTAGACTTGGTGTTTTATCTACTTCGGATAAATTCCTAATTGAAGAATAAACTTTTAATACTTGATAATTTTATATTGAACTTTCTTTCCCATTTTCTATATTTATATTAAATCATCGTGATTGAGCTCAATTGTCTTTGTTTTTCCTTGAACTCACTTTAACTAAACAAAATATTTACTCATTAAGTTTAAGACTTAAAAACCTACTATAATCCATAAAAGATAATAATGAAACAAAAAAAGTATAATAAAAAATATAGTTATTTAATAAAAAGTTGAAGCAAAAAACTCTGATTTATAACCTCAAAGCATTTTGAGATTTACGAGAGTGAAGGAAAACCTAAATTCCAGATTAATAATTATCAGATTAATAAATAAAAATTATTTACCTGAAAACCACTAAAGATCAAAACGCCAACATAAATAAGAGCAGCGACATAACAAGAATGAGCAACAGCTTTAGGATCATCAAAACTACTTACAGTTTCAGTAAACGCTGGGAAACCAATTTCATGTAATCGACCAACGACGGACTATATTTTGTTTTAAAAAAAGAATCATAATTTAATGTCTTAAATAACTATAATTAACCTTTACAAACTTACCAAAAAAACAATTCCAATTACACTGATGATACTTAAAAATACGGAAAATCCTTGACTTAAAACTATACCATTAAATCCCATCTTATTTTATTATTATTTGTTTTGTTTGTTTTAAAAAATTAGTTTTTTGAAGTTTTATTTTCAGCTAAATTAACGTGGAGTTCATGGTCTCATTGATTTCATAGCAACCAATAAACTGCTCCTATTCGTTCAAAGTTAGCCACCCATTAAATTTTTTATCAGCAATTTATTGGCTAATAAAGTATTGCGTAAAAGAAAAAGTATAAAAATGACAAATTAATAAAAAGTTTATTTTATCTTATAATCTTCTTTTATATAAGGTTTAGATAACGAAATCTTTAGTTACTTATAGCTAAGTTAATAAAGTATGTTTGAGTACATTAAGCTATTATACAACGTAAGAGACACAGGAAAACAGGCTTTTGTGAATCTATAGGAGTGTTATAATGACTAACATGAGGACACTGGGCTAATGATTGTCTGATAACAATTACAACTTATTTGTACTTTACGCTGTAATTCAAATGTATAATTCAGACATTTTTAAACAAACTACTTTGTATCAAAAATACTTTTTTGCTTGTTTACAAAATTGTCTTTATTATTAATCTCTTAGCAAGTCCCTCAAAGCAATACTCCACCTGACCTCGTCCATTATCAAAGTTTAGTTTTTCCAACATAGATTTGACTTTGCAGATGAATCATATAGATGTTGATTAGAGAATTAAACGGCTTTTAATATTGACCTGATTCTCATATTTAATTCTTTGCTTTTGCAAACTCACTAGCGCATAGGCAACGCAGCAAAAGCAGTTGAAGCAGTGTTGCTATTTATCAGTCGGTAAATAAGTTTCAGTTATTTAAAAAGGTTTGGAAAAAGTCAAGATGTGATTTTCATAGTTTGTTACATTATAATAAAATAAACAAAATCATAGCTTTAAAAAAAGATTAGAATAGATAGTACAATAATATGACTTTCTAATTTTGTTCAATATAGCTTGACTCAATGACACTTACCTATCCATGAAATCAACAGAACTCAACTTCAAAGGCATTGACTTTATATTCAACTGGTCTTCCAACTTTACTTATATTAATTTCCAATCTATAAAGAGATTTGCCTTTTCAGGTTTAAGATTAGAAAACTACTGTCCAATATTGATTTTTATATAATCGATCAGTTTAAGAATCAAATAAGCTGTAATTTCTAGCTTTCATTGATTTTACCTTGTTCCTATCAATTATCTCCTTTACTGAATATTCAATACCAATCAAACTTAAATTTTGATTATTAATTGCTAACAATCATTGACACTAATATGATACTCCTAGTCTTTTTAAATTTATCCTATAGTATAACTTTTTTGAATTATTGAATAAAGTTTATTCAAAAAACTAAATTTATTTAATTTTAATATTTTTATCCAGAAAAAGAGTATAAAATAGAATGGTTGTAGCATTACAAACTAGCCTAACATAAAACATAACATTAAAATACAATAACCAAACTAAAGTTGGTTATTCACTCAATGATGGTACTATTATTGCTGAAGTACAAAAACAAGGAAATATTTACGTCATGAAGCTTACAAACAAAGACAATCGATTGACACCAGCAACAATTCCTGTATTGATTCAAGCTATGGATGAAATTGAGCAAGATTTTTTAACAATACGTCAAGAAGATATCAAAGCATCCAAGTCACTTACTGGTGCCGCCTTAGTCACCATAGGAAATGGTCATATTTATTCTAATGGTCTAGATTTTGAATTAATAATGTCAGGAAAAATAAGCACTACTGATTTCTTTGAGAATTACTATCATCAATTATGTTTACGAGTACTCAATCTTCCTTTTGCAACTGTAGCAGCTATTAATGGTCATGCATTTGCAGGTGGTATGATGTTAGCTTTATGTCATGACTACAAAGTGATGCGACAAGATCGTGGATTTTTATGTATGCCAGAAATTGATTTACCTAGTGCTTTATCTCCTGGTATGATGTCAATATTGAAGACTTCAGTTCCTAATAGTAAGGATTTAAGAGATCTGATTTTACAAGGTAAAAGGATAAGTGGAAAAGAAGCCCTTGATAAAGGCATTGTGGATAATACTGAAATGAAGAGTATTGTAAATTGGTAATAGGCGGAAGAATAAAATAATAGAAAGTAGTGAGATTTATAAATTTTTAAGGTTGTAATAAGATGCAAGACTTTTGAGTTACTTAAAAGTGATAGATTGGGATATATCACTAAATTTTAACAATATTTCTTGAAATAGGTATAGTTATATAGTAGAAATTTGATTTCTGATTTTTTTATTTTTATCTTTAAGCTTGATACCAATTTTAATATTGACTTTAACTTATTGTGTCAGTATTATTTCTTATACTTATTTTTATTAAATTTGATGAGTGTTACTAATAATGGTTTTAATAAAACAGTAGTGATTTTAATAGCAATAAATAAATTAAACTAACCTTGTGATATTCAATACTCAAATATTATTAATATATTAATACAACTAACTATAAATTATGTTATTTTATTATGGACCCTTTATTTAATTCATAAAAATTTATTCTTGATTAATTCAATCAATTCTATTTTTTTCTTACTTCACTATTATAACCACATCAGCACATTCTCCAACTCTAACTCTAATAAATTTAAAAAATACTCCAGCCAATAAAACAGCTTATTTTTAAACAATCAACTTTTTAAAAACATAAAAAATAAAAAATTTATATCTTAACTCCTTTTATAAATTTCAAACCAAAAATATTATGAGTGCAGCTTTATTGAGTTTATTATTAGAAAATGGGTTAGAAGGAGTCTATTCTAAGTAAATATATTTAGTATCCTTAATTCTCAACGTATAATAATCAATAATTTAATTCTTATAGTCTATTAAATGCTGGTGCTATCGAACCTGAAGATTTATTAAAAGTAAGATATAAAAAAATAATTTTATCTAATTGTGATTATTATTAACAATCCAATTATAGATAAGTATGACGGATTATGATCGTCTTGGTATATCCGGTTCTAGGGAAAAGCGAAGTATGTTAAATTTAGTGCAACGTATACGGAACTCTCGCTCTTCAGAAACGAAAACGACACCAAGGAAAACTGGATCGAGTTCAACTGGTACGAAACCAATTCAGCAAAAAGCAAGTTCCGGACCAAAATCACATAACAGATCGATGAATTTGAGAGAAGTAAAGAGCACACAAAAGCCTGTAGAAAAAGGGTATGCTTTAGATGCGTACGGTATACCTATAAAAGAGAGAAAAAGTATTGGTAAGTTAACTTCAAGGTTAAGTCAAGATTTGGCGGAGAAAATAAGAGTTTGTGTAAGAAAAAGACCCTTGAATTCTAGAGAAGTTAACCGAAAAGATAGTGATATTGTGCATATTATTAATAGAAGGGCTTTAACTTTAATGGAACCTAAGTAATATTTTTATTGATTATGAAGCAAATATGAATGAGGATTAATATATTTTTATTATTATAGAGTTAAAGTAGATCTAACAGGTTATATTGATAAACATAAATTTATATTTGATGAAACTTTTGATTGTGATGCTGATAATGATCATGTAAGCATATCATAATATATTATAATTATTAGAATGACAATTTTTATTTTTATTTTTTATTAGGTTTATAATCGAACAGCTAAACCGTTGGTGAATCATGTATTTAATGGTGGTAATGCAACATGTTTTGCATAGTAATTATTCTATATTTTAAAAAGTTTTTTTACTAATTACTTTTTTAGTGGTCAAACAGGTAAATTAAAAATTAGAAGCTTCTATTAATTTCTATTTAATCTTCAACTATTTTATAAAAAAGGAAGTGGAAAAACATTTACTATGTTAGATGAACTTACTGGTAAGCGTATTAAGCTAATATTTTTTTTAAAAACTAACTCACTAATCATTAGGTTTATATGTGCGAGCTGCAGGAGATATGATAGCTTTATTAAAAGAGCACAAAATACGAGATAAAAGGATTTATGTTTCTTTTTACGAAATTTATCAAGGACAGTTATATGATTTATTATCTTCAAGAAAAAAATTAGTCGCCAGAGAAAATGAAAAGCAACAAATTGTTATTCAAGGATTAAGAGAAATTGAAATTCGTACAGTGGAAAATTTGTTAGAAGTTTATGAATATGGTAAAGGTGCTAGAACTACTGGTAAGTATTTTTTAAAATATTATTGATTAAAATAGAAGATTGACACATTTTTTTTAGGTTCTACTGGTGCCAATTCAGATTCTTCTCGCTCTCATGCTATTTTAGAGTTATCTTATAGACTTAAAGATAGACCTAATGTAGTTAATGGTAAATAATATATTTTATTTTATTTAAATAATATAATTAAATATAATTATTTTATTAGGTAAATTTACCTTTATTGATTTAGCAGGTAGTGAACGTGGAGCAGATCGGGGGTTGGTGGATAATAAAACAAGGTAGATTTGAAATTTATAATATAAGATTTACTTACTAATTTTATAAAAGAATGGAAGGTGCCGAAATCAATAAAAGTTTATTAGCTTTAAAAGAATGTATTCGTGCTTTAGATCAAAGTAAACAGCATTTACCATTTAGGCAAAGTAAACTTACTATGGTAACAAAATTGCATTAATAGTTTAATAATTCAACTAATTTAATTTAATTTTTAATATTTAGGTACTTAAAGATTCTTTTGTTGGTGAATCAAAGACTTGTATGATTGCTACAATTTCGCCTAATAGTAAAAATTGTGAGCATACTTTAAATACTTTACGTTATGCTGATAGGTAACGTTTTGTTAGTTAAATAATAGATTCAAAAATTATTGATCTAAAATTTTATAGAGTTAAAGAATTACGTGGAGAAACTATTAATGATGAACCATACGATGAAGAAATCGAAGAAGGAGAAGAAGAAAGTATCGAAGGAGAATGTGAAGAGTCAATGGAGGAAGAAGTTGCTTATGAAGGAGATGAAGCAGATTTTATTGGAAATGAAACTTTAAATTATAATCAAGAAGAATATAGTGAATTAGATAATCATTTATCGCAACCGAATTCAAAGGCTATAATTGATATCCCACAACGAGCTCATTATCATCCTGATCCTGATGTATTATCTCAATTAGGCGGATTTAATGGAGTTTATTCCAATCAAATCATTGAAAGAATCTTTAGTTTACATCGATCTCAAATTTATTCAGTTACTGAAGTATCAAGAGGGGAATCTTTAATATTAGAAGATTTAAATTCCAATGTATTAGCTAATAGAAATTTATCTCAACAAGAGAAAGATAAATTATTTATTAATTATTTAAATCAATTGGATGATTATTTAGAACGTAAATTAGTTGTTATTGAAGATTTAAAGGATTTCATTGCAAAATATATGCCATAAATTGTAATATTAATATAATGATATAATATTAGAATTATTATAATACTATACTTCATTTAATGTTGATGTTGTTTAGTTTCACTTATTACTTGTACTTTCAAATTTAATTAGCCTTGTTCTTATTCTTGCTAAATAAATAATATTAATATATATATATATATATATTAAAAATAACATAATCTTTTTTATATATAAATTTATCTTTATTTCAATAAAATAGTTTAAGATAAACAAATAATACTTGATATAAATAACGTTAACAATTAATATTAATGTAAAATTAAGCTAATTGTAAACGCCATTTGTTATTTTCATCATTACCATTACCATAGCAAGCAACTTCAGTACCACTATTAAAATTACGGTCATGAGAAAAGAGATAAAGACCAGTATTAGCATGTTTTAAACAAAAAGCATCATTGACATTCCAATTACCACCTTCTTTATTCCCATTATAAGAAAATTTTTCTAATATCCAATCATCATTATTATCTGATTGATTTTGATTACCATAACCACTAACTTCTTGATATTGAGAAACAGGAGAATTAATATTACCATGAGAATGTAATTGTCGTCCAGTAGCACAATGTCTTAATCTAATACGTTGATTATATTGAACTGGTCCGTTACCTCCACCTTGAAATGAGGGTAATACTTCCCAACGTTCATTATTACTAACATTCCATTGATTACAATAAATTTGTTGTTGATTAGAACCAGAATTATAGTTTTGATTAGTAGAGCTTAAAAATCTACCAGTATTATTATGCTTTAAAGCAATAATACTATTATAATTTACACAATTACCACCTCCTTGATGACTTGGTGGTGGGACACAGGTACCTGGAAATTGGGGTTGGGGCTGTCCGGCAGGTGGGTTAGCACCAGCACTGGGGTTATATGGTCCATGGTTTTGATTATAATTGTTTTGACCTTGAGGATAACCTTGATTTTGATTTTGTTGTGGATAACCTTGATTATTATTATTGTGATTGTTTTGATTTTGTTGTGGATAACCTTGATTATTATTATTGTAATTATTTTGATTTTGTTGAGGATAACCTTGGTTATTATTATTATGGTTTTGATTGTTATTGTTACCATAGTTACCATCAAAAGTAGTAGATTGAGTACTTACACCAGCTACTTTATTGTAGAGATTGGAGAACAAACCACGTTCTTGTTGATTAGGATCTTGACCAGACATTTTTTATTGAATTTTTATTTGAAGTTGAATTTTTAGCGAAAATCTTTAGATGAGGTTTTTATACTTGATGGTGACATCATCTAAAGAAAGGAGGATTATTTCAAAATGAAACTTAGTGTTAAAATTCTTAAAATAGATTTTATTGGTTTTAAAGCAGATGATTTAATTAAGTGACGATTTAATAATAATAACTTATTATATAACGGTGAATTTAATTATATTTGGTATGTTAAGATTTACCATGTTTTATCAAGTGAATATTGAGGTTGTTTAGTTATTAAATATTATATTGTTAGTTTTATTATTATAACATTATTATAATATTATTATTATCATTTTAGTTATAATCTATCTTTTATAAAAACCTATTTTTCTGGATATTGTTCTTTGTTAATAATTGTGTATTAATATCGTCTTTACAATATTTATATCAAAACATCCTGTTTCATATCATTCAATATATTATAAACATATCTAGAAAAACATCTAGAACTAAAATACAAATAGTTTATATTTTTATAACTTTCCATATTATTATCTGATTAATAAACAGTTATCATTTTAATAATATTATCAACAAAAGATTATTGATCTATTATAAATATAGAAAATTCGAAAATTATACTCTATAAAATCTAACGATAAAGATAAATAGAAATCAAAAGATTTAGTAATTAAATATATTTCTGAAGATTCTATAAAGTTAATATATGGGGATGTATTTTTGTGTTTAAGAATTTTGCAATAACTTTTCCACTCAAATGGCGCTTAGGAGATAGAAAAAGTGATGAAACTAAAAAAAACACCTCCATATTTTGTACTATAAAAAGATTCTCAAGTCAAACTGAATTGATAGTAAAGTGGATTTAATCTATCTTTAAGTGTTTAAAAACATAGAGAAATTTGACAACTATAATTTTAAGAAAATGTATTCTTAAAATCAAAAGCTGTTTAAGAAATAAAAAGAGTGAATATACTATTTATTACCAAATGAGAAAAATTGTACGATTTATCTATGTTCTACTTTTAATAAGTGCAATTTAAATTTAAATTTAAATTTAAATTCTACTTAAAATAATGGAACTAATTTAGTAAGCAGCTTTCAGTAAATTAATTTTATTTGTTTTGAACGAAAGTTATATCATGATCACTTTTGTTTTAACTAATAAGTTATATTATCAACTTAATTTAATAGCAAATTTATCACAATAAAAACAATATCAATTAAATCACTAACAATTCTGGCAAGCAATTAATTTATGTTTGAATAAAAAGTAAAAATGATAAAACTAAAAAACACATTTGTAATGTTTACTATAATAAATAAAAATCTTGTTTTAGCTAATGAGGATGTATTTTTGTATTTAAGGATTTTACTAACAAATTTTCCACCCAAATAGGGCTTATAAGATAGAAAAAGTAATCAAGTCAAAAAAACACCCTCTAATACTACTTTTAAGTTTAAATCAGACAAACATTAAGAAAAGTAAAGTAAAATTAAAATTAAAATACATTAAATTTTAAATAACTAATTTATTAATATTATTACTTATTTAAATAATATGAGCTTATATAAAGCAGAACATAAGATATTTTTCTATATAATGTGTTAAAAATAAAAATAAAAATAAAAATAAAAATAAAAATAAAAATAAAAATAAAAATAAAAATAAAAATAAAAATAAAAATAAAAATATTACTAAAAAATATTATCAAATACTTTGAAAAAACAAAAATAAAATAATAAAAACAAAAAAAAGTTAGCTTCAAATATTAAAATTTTCTAATTTAATCTGATAGATAATATTAACATTATAAGAAAAAAATGAAATAAAAACAAAACATATTAAGCAAGTAATATAATATAAGACATTGCTTTATTAGTTTTATAATTGCTTATAACATAATAATCACTTGACTTGATTGTAAAACTAGTTGCAGTTTTATAGTCAATTTGACTATAACTCATATGGTATAATCAATTCAGAGCCTTATATTTTGATTTGCTATAAAAATTTTGTCATTTAATAAAGCCATTAAATCTTCCTGGTAGTATTTTATGTAGATTTTGCATTGGTGTTGTCTATTGTATTTGTCTTACATAGTTCGTAGGGTATTATGTGTTATCCTTTATAGTACAAGTTTGTCTTAGTCACGCCAACTAAGATCTTTCGACTTACAGTTAGTCAACCAAGCAAGAACTGCTTTTGACTCCAATCATCGAGTATCAGATTTTACAAAAGCATTCCTAAATAAGCTCTATTTTTTATTTCTTAAAATACATGGATTTATTATTTTAAAAAGCTACTGAATAATATTAATAATTAAAGATATTATATTTGATAACTTAATTAAAATATATATAAAAATAAATGTAAATTTTAAAATACTAGTAATGATTTCATAGTAAAACAAATAAAACTTATACAGTAAATGATATATAAATATTATTATACTGTTTTAATCTTTTATAAAAATAAAGATACCAAATGCTAAATATATAAAAATTTAAACTTAATACTTATTTATTCAATACTATAGTAATATAATTAAATTATGAAATCTACATTTTAGTTCCTCCAAACTTTTTTAAATAGCTCGAGTTTATCTATTAGTTAACAAATAGCAATACTGCTTTAACTGTTTTCATTATATTGCTTATACGCTAGTGAGTGCAAAAGCAAGGAATCAAAAATAAAAACCAGTTTAATATTAAAAGTAATAAATTTCTTAATTAACATGTGTACAATTCACTTACAAAGCTAAATCCATCTTGCAAAAACCAAGTTCTACTAATAAACAAAGTCAGGCGGCTACTACTCCATTAGGCTTGTTAAAGGCTAACAACAAGGGTGCTTTTTTAAAATTAACCATTTTTTATAATGAATAATTTAATTGGAGCTGAAACAGCATATAGGAATGTGAATATCTCTTTTTAAAAAATTTCCAACATATTCCGCTCAATAATCCTTAAAAGATAGAAAAAGTGCTAAGCCTAAAAAACATCTTATTTATTTATTTAAATTACTAAATCCCTATGGAGGTATTTTCCCCCTATTAGGTCAATCATCCACTACTGCTGTACTTAAATTAGTAAAATGGTAAACATACTAACATCACTAACATCCTTATTGGAAATTGTAAATGATGCATTAGTTAGTGATAATACTTTTGGGCTTAATCAAATACAGAGTATTGCTATTAACTCCAAAAAAATAATCATCTTTAAAAGTTAATGTAATTTATACTTTTACTTTAACACAATATATTGATTGACTGATAAATTACTGATAAAAGACTAAAAGGTGACTAATCCTGAACAAGTAGAAGGTAGCTTAGTGGTTACTAAAATCAATGTAACCATGAACTCGTATTAAAATTTAGCCATAAAAAAATTAACAAAACAAAATAAAGAATGATAAGACAAAATTTCAAGGTATGATTTGAAGTCAGTATTTACTAATATTTATTAATAGTGCTATTATAATTACTTTTGTGGTCTAACAATGTAAATGTATAATTGACCGTTAATATAAGGATGTTTATTTTTCATTTATTCATTCACTTTTTATGGAGCAAAAAAGTGAGAAATTTGTGCCAACTTTCAACAGAGGTATCTCTATATATGGGGGGATGTTTTTCGGTTTCATTACTTTTTCCATTTTTTAAGCGCTCTGAGCAGAAAAATTGGTAGTAAAATTCTTAAACAAAAAAATACATCCTCATATCATATTGCTTTTTCTAAAGAATGTGTTGGCCAACTGCATGAAATTGACTTCCCAGTATTTACTAAAATTGTAAGGAGATTTTTAAGGACTTTAAAGCAAGCAATTTACAATTTGGAAGTGTTTTTATCTATAGCAAGATTAAATTAAAATAAGAATACAAAAATATAACATTGAACTTTTATTTCAAAAGTATGCTTAAAAGTTAGGAATATATCCTAAACCGCCGTTTTTAAGTAACTTGATTGTATCACTTTTCATTTCCAAACGTAAATGCTTATAAATATCTTTACTTCCAACCACTTTATCAGCCCACTTATTAGCAATATCCATTGCACTTTGAAGTACCTTACTTTCCACTTCAATGGCATCCACAATGCCTTTATCAAGGGCTTCTTTTCCACTTATCCTTTTACCTTGTAAAATCAGATCTCTTAAATCCTTACTATTAGGAACTGAAGTCTTCAATATTGACATCATACCAGGAGATAAAGCACTAGGTAAATCAATTTCTGGCATACATAAAAATCCACGATCTTGTCGCATCACTTTGTAGTCATGACATAAAGCTAACATCATACCACCTGCAAATGCATGACCATTAATAGCTGCTACAGTTGCAAAAGGAAGATTGAGTACTCGTAAACATAATTGATGATAGTAATTCTCAAAGAAATCAGTAGTGCTTATTTTTCCTGACATTATTAATTCAAAATCTAGACCATTAGAATAAATATGACCATTTCCTATGGTGACTAAGGCGGCACCAGTAAGTGACTTGGATGCTTTGATATCTTCTTGACGTATTGTTAAAAAATCTTGCTCAATTTCATCCATAGCTTGAATCAATACAGGAATTGTTGCTGGTGTCAATCGATTGTCTTTGTTTGTAAGCTTCATGACGTAAATATTTCCTTGTTTTTGTACTTCAGCAATAATAGTACCATCATTGAGTGAATAACCAACTTTAGTTTGGTTATTGTATTTTGATGTTAGACCTCTAGTTGAATTCCGTTGGAATGCTTTAATTATTTCCTTTTGCACTCTTTTTCTGTAAATTGTAAACATTATAAACAAAGAAATAGAAGATTTCACTTTAAGAACTTTTAGTGATTTAAACCATTTTTTAATGACATGCTGCAAAAGGTGTCAAATTCCGAGGCATTTGATTGCAAAATGTTTTCTTTACATAAATATCTAACAAACTGCTCTAAAAAAAATTTGTTTGCCACTTGTCTAACAAAGCAAAAGTATGTTTATTTTCAGAGCAGAATATTTTAGATTATAAAGATTAATTGTCAGTTATCCTGTGATATAATAATCGTTCATTATCAGTATTACCACCAAGGTAATTTTGACACTTAAAAGCATTGTAAGTTAAAATCTGCTTATTAAATTTGATTTAAAACAAAGCTAGAAATATTACCCTATACTCTGGAATAAGTAGGAACCTGGTCATGTTCACCAAGTTTATCTTTGATAATATCAACTTGATTTAATTCAACATCATGTAGATGCTCAACAAATTGGATTGTTTGCTGAAAGCTAATAAAGATATCCTCAGTAGAATCGATTAATAAATGCTTTGATGATGAAGCATAACTGATATTGTTCAATGAGTCAGAAGTAATGATATATTGTGGAGGTGTCTTTTTCCATGCATCTGGTTCATTAGTATCAAATGTATGTTCAATAAATTGATAAACATACAAACTATCTTATTTATTTGATAATTCTAAATCAAATATACCATCGGTTGAAACAACTCGTTTAGTCTGATTTAAAAACTTATTGTTGTTGTTACTACCAATGTACTGGTCAGTATACAATGGTAATAAAGCACTTAAATAAGCACAGAAGAATGGCTAGCTACAAAATTTTTATTCTCATTTAAACCAAATCGACTTGATGAAGAAGGAATTTAGTAAAGGAATTTACAGTATTACTAGTATGGTTTGGGTGCTCAATGCTGTCATTTCAATGCTTTTAACTCAAAAGATAGTGAAATATAGTACTTAAAATACTATGATCTTCAGCTAAGTTTTATACCATAATTCTATTTGGCTTTGTGCTTTCTGATATCCAGGCTCCACTTGGAATAAATAGCATTAAGGGGGGTTTTGAGGTGTAATTTGAAGGAGTAATTAAATTAAAGTAAATATTTTGATTTAAATCATTATATATATAGTTTCTTATTACATTTTCAAGTTTAGCATGATGTTTCACTACTAACTGAGCAGTGCTAATTAAGCGACAACTATTTTTTCAATATTTCATAAATTTATCAATAATTTCTTACGCTAATTTGTGAAAGTTTAGGTTCTACAAATTTCAATAGATAAACTTACATCAATATTACAAGCTATACATACTAATTTTGATAAATTTAAGCCAAATACTATACTGGATAACAAGTTTATATTAAAAACTACAAATTGAGACAATGTAAAAAACAATTTTTCTTTTTAATGTTTGGCTTTAAGTAATACAAAAGTACAATACTTGGCAAAAATGAGTAAATGCCTATAATTTTTTTAATTTTGATAAAACAAATAAACTGCAAAAAAATCATACCACCCATAATTTAAAAAACGTATCGATAATCAGTTATCATATAAAATACCACTGAAGATGTTTTTAATAATTATGACCTAGCTGCAAATTTACTAAAAAATACAACAGAAAATAAAAGGCATATGAAAAGAGAACTAAATTTAAAATAGTGTCCTTTAATAAAATTTGTATTGTTTTAACCCATTATAGTGAGACAATTAAAATCTGATGTTAATTAGCAAGCGTAAATACTATTTAGTTAATTATTAGATATACATAATTTGATTGCTTACTTTTTAACCAAAATGGGTTTAGTGCCTTTGATTATGTATTTAATAGTCCAGCTAAAAAGCTATATACAATATTATTTGTAAAGCCTGAGAAAATTTATGTCACTAAAAAAGCCAATTTAGAATAATTATTGTTTTTGAATGAAATTGGATTTTGTTGTAACATTAATTTCTAATTAAATTTTAATCAACTTTAATTAAGTTTGATATTTTGTTATTCCTTTTTATTCACCTCATTTCCTCATCTTACTATTAAAGTTTATTATCATAGGGGGATGTGTTTTTATGTTTAAGAATTTTACTAACAAATTTTCCACTTAAATAGGACTTAAGATAGAAAAAATAATGAGGCCAAAAAAACACCCCCAT